>MJUT01038149.1:250709-266333 GCA_002080005.1 Gigantidas platifrons
TGAAATAGACCGAACAATTAGAAAGCCATGCAGGCTTTACCAAAGTTTCTCTTTTTATTTATTATTCTAAAGGATAAATAAAATTTTAAAAATAATACCTTACAACATAAATAATTGACAATATACAAAAACATGTAATAAATAATCAACCACAACAACGACAAACCACTCCTCCTTGTAAACTTAAACAAGACAACAATAGAAAACCAGAGTTTATTTAGTACGAGAATAATTGTTGTTTAAACCTAAATGAAGAATTTGTCAGCTTCATGTACATTTGTATATCATGGCGAGGACAAGCTATATGTCAATGAGATGGTGACGTTCACTTTGTAGTAGACCAACAAGCTTAGATAATTCTTTAGGTAGGGTTAGCTCACTGAAACACGGAGTGACGGACCATGGATTGACGTGTCGATTCACTCAACCATATTCCGAGCAAACCTGCCCTTATTATTACTCCTTAAAGCAGTGTGCCGAGCGGAGAGCTTTCATAGTCAGTGGTTGGACCTGATAGGGTGCTGAGCAAAGCTGATTAAACACAACCTTGAATTACATGTTGCTTCGATCGTTGTTGCTGCTTTTGTTTATCAATATCTGTCTTTTTTTTTATTCATTAATACAGATGAGAACTTTGTTGAGTGACAATCTTTTCAGACTGAGGCCAAATATATGGTTAAGATTTTTTTTAAATTGAGAAAATTTAGGAATGTATTTTTTTCTCCCTTAAATGACTTGTTCAATATAAACAGAGACATAATATATATAAACAAAATTGTTTAAATATCATAAAGAAAGCAAAATATAACATCATCTATAAATATAGAGAAAATTTAGGACAGCTTTCTTTTCTCCCTTAAATGACTTGCACAATATAAACAGAGACATAATATATATAAACAAAATTGTTTAAATATCACAAAAGAATATTACTTCATTCATAAATATAAAACGGATTTTAAATTGTTATATTCCTTTTATCAAACTACTTATCACCTATTTTTAAACATAGATTTTACGAATCGGAAATTCCCAGTGTAAAAGTTTCACACTGTCAAACCACTTACTTTGAATTACATACAAAAAATAGGATAATCAGTGAAGTGAATCATCCCCTCTATATCATAAGGTGATAATGTCACACACTTCCTGGTTTAAAAGTTAAACACATATACAACACATCTATTTTCACTTAAGAAGTCAAAAAGAAACAACACACATGTTTGTAGCCGAAATTAGCAACTAATATGGAATATATTTGGAATACTATTTCGACTGCTGTTATTTTCATGGTGATATTGACGGGCATTCAACAGGTAAGCGAAACGTATTACTTTTCAATCATGAATACTGTTAAATGCATTTGGTATAACCGAAGATATATTATTATGTGTGTAGTGGTGACGGAATTAGTCGTTTAATTCGTGTCGTTATTATCTCATTCTTAGGTTTGTGTACCAGAGGCAGTGGCGGGCTGGGTCGAACATTTCTACCGGGGAAACTTGTAAAAGGACCCAATCAAAAAGATCCACTTAATCCTAAAACGTAGTGAAAGGAATCAAATAAAAGTAAAGGTTTGGCGCCCACCGGGAAATTTCTCGGTATCCCGGTGGCCAGTCCACCACCGACCAGAGGACAATAACCAATTATTAATTAAACTCAGATTCAACCTGTCGGATATGTATAAACAAAAGAATTAATGTTATTTAAGGGTTAGGGTTATGGTGTTTAACGACACTTTCAACAATATTTCAGTTATCTCGTGGCGGTCCGTTTTAATTTCCCAGAAGTCACTGACAAAAATACTATTTAAAGAGTATTAAAATTAAAAATGAAATAAAACAATGGTTGAAACCATATTTATTTTGTATTGGCTTTGGTTGGAGGTCAGTTGAAAATACTCGACATTTCACGTGTGTGGTCAAAATACAAACAGTAAACAAGCTTAGTCATTTGTTATCATAAACTGATGATACAGAAGTGAAGATGATAATATGTTTGTTTGTTTCATGGTGTTTAACGCCACTTTCAACAATATTTCAGTTATATCGGGCGAGAAATGACATGGAGTAGTCGGTACATGTTTACAATTTAATGTGGAAAAGCTCCTTTGTGAGTTATTTGAGAAGTTAAGACACGTGCATGCGTATGTTCATAAAAGGTCAAACCTTCATGGCCCTTAATATTCAACTAAGCCACATACCGTTTAGCTCATAAGGGGTGTGTTAACCACCCCCACCCCACCCCCATCCCCTTATAGATTTTTTTTCTCACGCGAAGCAAATATCATATTATCTATTATTTTTTTTGGACATACAAAATCGGTAATTTTTCTATCAACTTAGCAAAAAATGTTTTATAGCTATCAGATTGTTTATTTTGTTTATCTTTCAGGTCAGTTAATTTATATCACTAACATTAGGCGACATTTTGTTGTCAAGAAAGGAAAAAACATAGCCCCCCTTAAAAGTCATATGGACGTGTATTTAGAATTACACTTTTTATTATATAATCACTTGACAATCCCTATTGAAAACGGACCCCCTCCCCCTTAAAAGTAATATGGACGTATATGTCGGCCTACACTTCAGTCATTATATAATCACCTGACAATCCCAGTTCAATGCATTTACCTTTAATATGTATACAAATCATCAAATCTATGTAGCATATTTTCAGTTTTCTTTGTTAAACTTAGATTTATGTAGATTGTATCGACATACATGGTTACTCAAATGTGACGAAGACCAAGTATTTTTAAATTTAGTTTTGTTATGACGGAGAATGAAATGTCATTAAGTCTAATAGTGTATAATGATTTGATTTAGATTAGATTTATTGTGTTTAACGCCACTTTCAGAAATAATGTATAATGATTTTACAATGTACAAAATGTACCCGGAGGAGGCGATTTTAGATGGGGATAGGAAGGACATTTTTTAGAGGGGGTTGGTTTATGGTGTTTAACGCCACTTTCAACAATATTTCAGTTATATCGTGGCGGGGGGATGCCCGGAGAAGTAGATCATATTTGGGGGTGGGGGGNGGGGAGGGGGGGTAATTCTCTATTCCACGCAATCAAAAGATAATCTAATATAGCGGTATGTCGTACACAACAGTTTTGTAAGTGAATAAAATGATTGACATATTCTGTTGAGAGTCTACATTGCACAAATAAAGTAATCGAATGGTGCCACATTTCTCCGTTGTTGTTTTTATTTTAGGTTCGATCATGAAAATTTGAAAATAAGTTTAACCCTTGATGTTCAGTGCGATAGGTATATGCCTATTAAAATAGAGTTGAATGTCCGTTTGTCACATAACAGTGATTAAGTTTCCTTGACGTGTGCTACATGATATTTAACAGTTTTTATGAGAAGTGTAGATTACATACACAATAGAAAGTTAAAATTATTAATGTTGTAATTTTATTCGTGTGACGTAAACTTCAGTCGGATGAGAATGATTTTGCATTAATATTATCTTAATTTAAATGTCGACATATATGTATATAAGTCGTTTGTATCCATGTATAGTATTTACGTGTGTACGTGTCTGTATGCATGTACACGTATTGTACCTTTGTACATGTGTATGCATTGATGGTACGTTTTGTTTGTTCGTGTCTGTATACATGTATTGTCCCTTTGTACATGTGTATACATACATTTATAGTACGTTTTTACATATTAAATCTGTTTTACATATATGTATACATACATATTCAGTGTTACATAACTGAATGGTCCGAGGTTTTTTTTATGTGTGACAACAGTCCGCTGTAGACAGACATGTTGCTCCACTCGGACACAGTCTTTGCTCTTACCCCTTAAAACGGAGTTCATATAAGAGTAGAAGCAAATACATATTTTATTGTCTTTTGCTTGACAGAACTGGGATAATACAATACAGTACAATACAATAGGATTTATTTACAGTCGGAAAAATCAAACATTACAACACAAGCTCTAATGAGCTTTTAAATCCGACATAAGAATATGCATATATAAACAATAAAACAAAGACATGCACACAATATTTGTAAAAAAAAAAAAAACAAACAAACAAACCCACTGTCATATTAAAAAATTTCTATGAAATTTCACACCAAATTAAAATACGAAAGCAATTTAAAGCACAGCAGTAGCAGAAGCATAATTTAAAAGCACATTATATGTTGATGTGAATAAAGAAAAGGCATGGATAAAAGGAGACACTTAGAAACCAGCAACATTTATAAAAAATAATAATAAAATAAAAAATTAAAAAAAAATGAAAAAAAAACTTTTAAAAGCACATGCATCCATCTAAAAATATGAAAAATAAAGCAAAAAAGTATGAAAATAATTTAAAATTCGAAAAAAAAATCGAAGCCACGACTACCTACGGTACTTGAGGAGAGCACACTAACCATTACGCCACTGATACGATTTGCACAAATCAATACATAACCACCAATTAAATGCGTGACTCGTATAGCGAATTTCACGCACGTAAAAGACAAATTCCAGCAGATTATAATGAGCAGAGTTTGTTAGAAAATTGTTCTTGGTGGTAATTTGCAAGCCAATTATTTTTCGTGTAGCTATTGTATCCTATTTTGCTTTGCGATGCCGTTGTACATCTGTATAAAAAATGTATATGTCCATTTGTATATATCTGTATACATATATATTGTTGATTTTTATAGACATTTGTACATGTATCGGTATACATAGAATCCAATTGTCTTGTAGGTTTTTAAGTTAAATAAAATTTGTTCACGCCACGATATAGCTGAAATATTCTCATTTGTTTTTAATTTTTCATTCATTTAAAAAGAAATCCAAACTCTAAAGAGTCCCTAAGGCGGACAGTGTCTTAAAACCGACTCAATTTCTATCAGGTCAGCCAGCCCATAAAGAGTGTGGTATTCACGAAATCGGCCTTAATTCAAACATAGATTTAAGAAGTCTATATTTAATTGTTTGGTACTGAAGACTTTCCCCCGGTTGTAAAACTTTCTGGTATTTCAGAGCAATGATATATTTTTATTATTTTATCATCGACAGTCGTAAACCGTCTGTCTGACCCGTTTGCGTATTACTTCCAGGGTAGGAATTTACTAGGCCAATTTAAGGTCAATTATCATTCATTTATGAAATAAATAGACAAATTACCCCTTCAAGTAGCTGTTATAAATTCAGATTGTGATCTAGAGTGTTACAGTAAACAAATGAAGTAGTGGAATATCGGTACACGTTAGATAATAATGATATTTTTGGAATTAATTTACCGAAGTGCATGTGCATGTAAAGTCGTAAAACATTATAAATATTTTATATGGCTATAGTCCTTCCTTAACTCTATTTCTCATAAGCGTGAGATGGTTGTAAATATTTTAATCATAGTTGGCCGTTGAAGTCGTGATCGTATGGTTGTTGGATTTACAGCTCCCTATGCAAACTAAAGTTGTTAGTTCGAATCCCACCAATGGTGAGGTGTACTCGACACAACATTATGTGATAAAGCTTGCCGGTGACTTGTGGCATTTCCTCCACCAATAAAACTGACCGCCGCTATATAACTCAAATATTGTTGAAAGTGGCGTTAAGCACCATAACCTTTACCCGTTCGTTCCACGTAAAACACAACTTGCTTCAGTTTTATGTGATGTTCTGAAACAGTGAGTACTTTGTATCGGGAGGGATATTTTAATGGATCTGTTTTGGTTTCAATTGATTGTAACTAAGGCTTCATGTAGTATTACAGCGCATTTCCTCTATGAGTTATGGTCCTCAAGTTAAACTTGATGTCAGTGAAGTTGCCTTTGTCGACTTTGTCGCTTGTATTATGCTGCGTTCGTCGTAGCCCTTCATTAAAATCTACATCCTCTAGTATTTTTCACATCAGATTCTATAAAACTAACACACCTCTTATATGAAAGTAAACCATACACAAGAGCCACTTGTGTTAAGTGTTTTCATAGACAAAGACACCATATTATAATAATTGTATTGCTTAATAGAATTTTTGTTTCGTTGCACGAATGTAAGTGGCTTTTTTAAAAAAATATTTTTAAATATCAAGCGATACATTTTATGAAAATTTGAAGTAAATAATGATAAAAAGTAGGAAGATTCTATCACTTGTAACCAAAAACAAGTGGTTTTATCATCAGCGGGTTTGAGTAATACACAATTACTTTAGGCAGTCTTAAACATCAAAGAAGGATGGTTAATTATTATGTATATTTGTAGAAAATGTCAAAGTTGTAATATGAAGACATAAAAAAGAACGTATATTGTATGCGAGATTCTAAAATGATTGCAAATATGTTTAAAAGTGAAGTTTCCTAGTTCAATGTCACAGTTGTCTCAAATTTAGTAATGGTTGGAAAAAAAATATTAAAACAAGAAGAGCTTGAAAATACCAAAGGGGTAATCAGAATCCGTATATCGAAGAACAGACAACACAATGGCCAAAAGAAACGCATGTATCTAGTCGCATAACGGTTCGTGTCCATTCGAACGCACTCTTCGTGAAACCTATAGACTGTTCAATACCGTATTAATATGTTTTTTTCCGTCTCTAATTGGTAGTCTGACCCGAGCCTATAAAGGATGTTATTAGACGTATACAATGACAAAAGATCCAATAAACATGTATAGACCGATCCTATGGTACCGCGGCTTCTATGATACCGTGTATATATATATACATGTGCTATTTCAACAAATTATCGCCGCCATTTTTAAATTTAACTACTATGGTACCAGAGGACTCCGATATAATATTATTTAGATTGCACTTGTATGAATTTTCGTTTCCATGTATGTACATGTGACCAATGTATGTCCATTGTCGGACAATATAAAATTGATTTGTACGCGTTTTAGAAACAAATAGAAAAAGTGAATATTTGGAGAGCTTTTCAAGCAGGTTTCACAGCGAGTATACAAATACATTTTAGTTATCCAGACAAATTACATGTACGTTTATTGTTCTCGTCTTGTAATGTCAAAATATCCAAAAGACAACTGTCAAATGTTACTACGATGAGCAGAAAGAAGCTTCGTTCCAGTCGTTTTCAATGTTGTCCTCTGTCACGTCCGCGTTACACTGTTTTAACTTCTTTCCTCTGTCCATTCTACATTAACCATACACCTGTTGGAGATTGTTATTTTTTTGTATTAAGCGAAAAAAAAACATGATTGAAGGCTAAATAGGGACCGTCGTGGTCGTAATCGTATGATTTACAACAACCTATGCAATCGATGCCTATCACCATTGATGTTGAGGGTTCGATTCCCGCTCAGGGCGAGGTGTACAGCATTATGAGATAAAGTTTGTCAGTGACTTGCGGCAGGTTGGTGTTTTTCTAAATGTACTCCGTTTTCCTCCACCAATAAAATTGACCGCCACGATATAACTGAAATATTGTTGAAAGTGGCGTTAAACGCCATAAACCGCAAACCTTGAAGGATAAATACAGTATCATTCAAAACGCGAACATTTTTCACTTCCAAATTTTATGTCAAGATGTGTCTATATTGAAATTTATGGGATAAAATTTTGTAGATATTTAAATTTTCAACAATCGTCCTTTGATAGAATTTAAAATGAAAATTTCCACTCTAGTGGAAACATACATTATAATTATCGGTTAGTCATGAGGTTTTAAGAATGAATAATACAGTTTTGTTCACTCTGTTTGAGCTAAATATACAGTCACTTTATGTCACAGAAATGTCGTGATCACAAAATATCGGTGAGATACCAGGTAAAAACCAAGATCATTTGCACAGGATGTACTTATATTAAGATGCCAGGTGTACTCCATACAACATTATATGATAAAGTTTGGCAGCGACTTGTTCATGATGAGGTGTACTCCATACAACATTCTATGATAAAGTTTGTCAGCGACTTGCGACAGATTAGTGGTTTTCTCCGGGTACTCCGGTTTCCTCCATCAATAAAACTGACCACCACGATATAACTGAAATACTGTTGAAAATGGCGTTAACAGTCATAACCTTAGCGGTAACGCTTGATATCGTATACAATCACGCAATGTTATGGTAATGTCGTGATGGCAAAATATCGAAAGATACCAGGAAAAAAGTAGTATCAGTTACACAAAATGATACTCTGTTTTTAATATCATATTTCAACTTAACTCCAATTGGTTATTGATTCTTCCTTGTTCTCGACTTTCCGAGAAAAGATTTTGTTCTCCAAGTATTCTACAGAAGTCATGAAATTAATATCTTAAGATGAATAATAATTAATGGTATAATATCGGTCATTTTGATGATTTTCTTGTGGGGTTCGTGTCACTCGATCTTTAGTTTTATATGTATGTTTTGTAGATCGTTGTTTGTCCTTTTGTACTTTTTCATTTGGCCACTGTGTTGTCTGTTCTTCTTCGATTTACCGATTCTGATTTCCGGTTTGGTATCTTCAAACTCTTCTTACAAGAAACATAAATGAACATTATCGAGTTTTAAAGTAAAAAGTCCATCCATTCTCATTTTCATAAAAACACATCTTGAACATAAATTCCAGTCTGTACGACAATATACACCCCTATTCAAATGATTTAAAGTGACCTTTTACAACGCATGCACGAAGTCTGTTCTTGCAGGGGAGGGGGGATGGCGGCAGACGGGGGCGTACCAGAATTTTAAATGATTCTGCTAGAAAAAGAAACAGGACAGAGGTTTTAACGAATTATAATAAAACAAGAATTAACATAGGCCACCAACATGGCAGTTGGATGGAATTGAAGGAAGCGATGAGAGTTCAAACTCATACTGAAGTGTCATTGCGCGTGTACTTGGGAAAGTGGGACAAGCATAATTTATGACGCTGGGAGGCAAGCTGCATACAAAAGAAAACAACGAAAATACACGGGGTTTTTTTTTAAATGCAAGGAAAGTGGGCTGTCATGCATTTGTGTGTTAGGAGTATCCACTTTGCCTGTTTCTACGATTTTTGTGTTAGGTTTTGGAAATATTTTCAGTGTTGGAAATACGTATAGTCCCAGTGTGTTATTTTTAGCTTTTCATTTTATCCTTGATGACAAAGTATAATTTATACGGATCATTTGGACATTTGCCATTTGTTTACTGATATGTGCAATACTTCCTTCTTCATAATCCTAAACAAATAGGTGTTAGTTTGAATATAGATAAAGGGTAAATTTTATCAGATAAAGTGCACGTTCCAGGGTGAATGTGTATAGCTTGCATTTCAATGTCCGCGATAAGTCTCACAAAGTTCGGTATTTGTGTGTCCATTACTTTTCTTTGTTAAGATTAAAAAAATTACGATTTTTTTTTTTGCTAAAATAACAAAGAAATTCAAAATGAAGAAATAGTTTAAACGAAAAAAATTTAAACTGACATTATGGTGTACGACTTATCGACGACAACTTCTAACATGGTGTGCTACTTTCGCTTTGAAAACACTAGAGGGCTCTAAATAGCACAGAACACCTTTAGCACATGCGCAGAAGGCATATCTAATGGACAGCTATTTTTGCATATTTGTACTTTATGTATGTTAAATTAAAAGAATAAAAATAATAAATATACATTATAGATTATTTTTTGATCGTTATCAATTTTTATAACGTTTCTGTAGCGTTATATATTCTTGTAAATAATAGCGGAGTTCCGTGTTATAGAGGCTCTCCTGTACGGAGGCGAAATAAGTACATGTATACGAGCAATCTCTACCCAGAGTTGTCGGTCCTTACACTCTCTCCAATCTCTGTCAACGGCTAAAAAGTAGTCTTCCTTTGTATTAAATTGGTTTCCTTTTTATAAAATATTACCAGTGTAATGTTCAGCAACTATAGAAGCTATTACAACAAGGAACCAGAACAGCGCTGTATGACTGATCACCGTATAAAAATAATCCCTTATCTTCGTTTGAAAAAAAAAACAAAGAAGCTTCTCAAATATTAGTTATATGGTATTCTTTACATATTTTAAAATATATGGGGTCATTATAACCGGTTTATATCAAGTTACCATTTAATAAACGGATTTGGCTAAGATTCTTGGCATGAGCCGTTGACAGAGATTGGGGTGAGTGTAAGGACCTACAACTCTGGGTAGAGATTAGTATACGAGAGCTGACAAATGTTCAAAAATAACGTCTGTCTAGGTACGCTTGAATACATAAAATTACCGTAAATGCCCGGTTAGAATCGGAATAATTCTCGGATCCGAGATTAATTTCTTAAATAATGTGACGTAAAAACGTATACATCTAATTTAGTGCGCACGACTCGTTTCTGGAATAACCTTCATCAGGTATGCTCATAATCAAAAGGATAGAAAACGTAATAATTTATTAAGTCTTTGTAAGCAGGTAACACTAACAGAGCTTAAGCTGGCTATAGCCATAAAACGGCTAGGGTTACATATAACGTTCTTTTTGTAATTGTGATTCCCTGTTGTTAACCTGGCTTGGGGGATAATTTTACTGCAACTAGTTTCAAGAAAATAAAGGATAGCCATGTCCTTGTAAAGTCATTGATGATAAATGGTTTCATTTCCTTTTTCCATTAAAAAAAAAGAAATAAAGTTCAAGGAGTAGTCCAAATTCTGGCTTGATAATGATTTTCAGAAATCGAAAAAAAAACAACATATTAATTCCACGAACACCTAAATTGGTGGGGCCGTGGTGCGAGAGGAGGTTAGGGCTAATAAAACTAGTTAAGCTTCGCCACTCTCTATTGAAATGCCTGTACCAAACAAAGAAAGTGGGCGGTGGTCATTTAGTGGTGTGTTGGGGGTGCCGATTATGACCCTTCTTACGATTTTTCTATTGGATTTTGGAACAGATCCGACATTGTGGTATTTGTTTTGTTTTTCGATTGTTTCATACTCTAATACCAGGATAGAACGGTCCCTAGCCTGCTGTTGAGCGATACCCTTGATAAACGCTACATCCCGGCATATTTGTCCGAATGTTGTTTGGTGTATAGATTAATATCTATATAAGATCATGGTAGCGGAGATATTTTGTGTTTGTTTCGTTTTGTTTATTTTTAGTTTTGTTTTGCTATTTGTAGATTTGTTTTGTTATTGTATGTTTTTTTTTTTTTTTTTTTTGTTGTTGTTATCGATAAACGCTACATCCGGGCATAGTTGTCCAGATATTGTTTGATGTGCAGATTAATATCTGTATAAGATCATGCTATTGTTTTTGTTTTGTTTATTTTTAGTTTATTCTTTATTATTTTTAGATTTGTTTTATTTTTGTATGTTTTTTGTTTTGTTTTGTTGCAATAGTTTTAGCAATACATAATCATTTGAAATCTATACATGTGTTGTTTATGATCAATTTCAATTAAGAATTGAATGCATTCTTTTGAAGTTTCATTCGGGTATGAAATCATTGACCGAA
Organism: Gigantidas platifrons; assembly: GCA_002080005.1. NCBI lineage: Eukaryota > Metazoa > Mollusca > Bivalvia > Mytilida > Modiolidae > Gigantidas > Gigantidas platifrons. The sequence continues at coordinate 262,116 of MJUT01038149.1, forward strand.
GTACATTTTCAATCATGTTGAAAATGTAGTTCGATCAACGCTTTCATACCCAATGAAACTTCAAAAGAATTCATTCAATTCTTATAATTATATTTAAATCACACCAAAATTTAATATAGTTGAATTTTTCGTTGTGAAATTTATTTGTGTTAGATTATTTGCTGTTGGAAATTACTACGCCATTGATTGTTTACATCTGACGTCGTCATGGAGGCACGTGCAAGTTCAGGTTTGAGTTTCATTCTGATTTGAAACATCGCTTTTATAATCATGTGACCACTTCATAACCAATCATATTGTAACATTTCAATGAAACACGGAAGTAATGTAATTATTGATAAATATTACGTAATAAGAATGTGAATATAATTATTGAAGAACCTCATTCTCTCGTTGACATTTACCAAGAAGGGTAAAATATCAATACCATTTGCATATGTGAATCCTAATACCTCTACTAGTTATGGAATTAACCCAGAATTCTCGCTAATATATCATTCCACCTAACACGACAACATGAGCAGTGGGATGTATAGTTATCACAATGTTAACCAGTAGTTTTTTTTCTTATAAGTATTTTAAACTATGTAGTGAAATTAACCCAGACCTCTCACTAAGATATCACTCCACCCAACCCCTAAACCTTGGTAGTGGTACGGAGTTATCACTTGGTACGGGGTAGTCACATTGCTAACCTATAGTTTTATTTCTTATCAGTATTAAACTCTGTAGTGTAATTAACCCAGACCTCTCACCAAGATATCACTCCACTCGACCCCTAAAACTTGGTAGTGGTACGGGGTAGTCACATTGCTAACCTATAGTTTTATTTCTTATCAGTATTAAACTCTGTAGTGTAAGTAACCCAGACCTCTCACTAAGATATCACTCCACCTAACACCTAAGCCTGAGTAGTTATACGTAGTTATCACAATGTTAATCTATATTGTTTTATAAGTATTAAATTCTGTAGTGTTTATAGCCCAGACCTCTCGCTTATATATATCACTCCACCTAACACCTAATATAAACCTGGGTAGTGGGCCGGAGTTGTCACAATGTCAACCTATAGTGTTTTTCTTACAGATATTAAACTCTGCAGTGTAATTAACCCAGACCTCTCACCAAGATATCACTCCACCTAACACCTAATATAAACCAGGGTAGTGGACCGGAGTTCTCACAATGTCAACCTATAGTGTTTTTTTAACAGATATTAGACTCTGTGTAGTGTTTATACACTTGAACTAATATCGATAAAGTAAACTATTACTTGACGCTTATATTATTAATGAAAACATCCTTGTGGTGGAAAAACCTTGGATTTATATATATAGTCCCACGCATACACATTTTACATAGATGTAATTTTATGCACCGGATTCCTTGAATATTTTCCATAATACATGGTTGGTGCTCAAAATGTATTTATAGTTGTAGACTTATACTGTATACGAAGTCATTACATCTAGTGAAAGCTTTTACCATCCATTTACCATATGCTTGGAATTGGTTAAAATCATATTATAAATAATGAAAAGTTTTTTTTAAACTTGATGACCCTCATCTGAAGGGAATTCCGAACATACCTGGTTGTTCCATTGCGGGTTACAACCATCCGAAAATGGCGTCCGCGTTTTGTCCAGTTAGGGATGAATCATGCATGCAAATCGAGATACGAACGAACGTAATATTAATAGGTGCCTCGTGTATAAAAAAAAAATACTACGGTCATTTCACATTAAAACAACCTATAAGAGTTTCTTATGAGCAAATGATTTATCGAAATAAAAATATTTATCGCTAAATCAATCCCATTGTCACCGGTTTTTTTTAATATAGACAGACGAACTGCTCACATACACCGGGTTTAAAATCTCCTTTTATGGGTATATCTGATAGAATTCTATAATATTTAACTGAGGCTATGAATAAGCAGGTAATACCTCTCCTTCATCTCCCACTCAAATAAATATTTAGTGAGGTGTAAAACTTGTATAATATATAATCTTTATTGCATATAAAACCCTTTTGGGTATAGCAATACAAACATAAACTAACACTAAACAGACAATAATGAAACGTCATTCTGTTGTCAAGTAAACATGTTATGTCACTGGTGGAGTAGGAACTGCTAACCCTTCCGGAACACACCGGTTCACCCACCATTTTAGTGGGATTCGTTTTAATTTACTTAATCTTTAGTTTTCTGTGTAGGGCTTTGAGGATCATAATTTGTCTTATTTTCCTTTTTCTCTTGACAAATGACAGTTGTCTTTTCTTAGATTAACAGCTTCTGATGACACTTTTGGTAAACTTTCCATATTAAATGTCGTCTGCTACGATATCGTAGAATTTGGGAGACATCGTAGTTGTGATAGTATGGTAGTTTGATTTACCACTACCTATACTATCAATGCCAATCACCACTAACTTTGTGAGCTCGGATCCCGCTCATGGCGAAGTCTGCTCATCATTATGTGATAAAGTTTGTCAGTGACTTGCTACAGGTCGCTGGTTTTCTCCTGGTATTCTGGTTTCATCCACCAATAAAACTGACCGCCACGAAATAACTGAAATATTGTTGAAAGTGGCGTTAAACACCATAACTAAACCACCCACCCACCTAAAGACGTCTAAGTGATCTGGCATTCAAATGTAATAAAATCATAGATATAATATACGGACTAAAGTAATCTACAGAATTGCAAAAATGATGTCCTTGTCGGTCAAAGGTATGACATGTGAAAAATAAAATGTTAGTTAATAGGATTTATTTTGTGTATCCTATATTATGATCAAATTGTAATTTTCTATGTTTTCTATGTTTTGTTTTATTTGTACTTGTATTTGCTTGACCCACATGGGTGTATTATGGAAATAAAGAATTATAATAATATTATATAACTCTTCTAAAGTGACGCCGGGAAACTAACTTCATAATATTTCTGGCATGGGCTATTACAAGTATTATATTACACATAGACCGAGGTCAAAGTATACATTCAATAGATGTGGTTTTAATAGGAAACTAAATTTAATACAATAATGTGCCATTTCCTATACTTAAAATCCCCAGGTTTAATTCTGCGGAGTATATCTTCTTCAACAATCAATGATTTATTCTATGTTATTCTCATGATAGGGGTGTGATTTATGGTGTTTAACGCCACTTTGAACAATATTTCAATTATATCGTGGTGATCCAGGATTTCAAGTTAGGGGGAGCGCACTTTAAAAAAATCGGGTCGCGCCGGGTGACACCCCCCCCCGCACCGGATCGGCCCCCTGAGTTTCATTGGTGGATGAAACCGGAGTACCCGAACAAAATCACCGTCCCAACCTCAAGTTACTGACACTCATGACGCTGTTGAAGACGAATTCAATAACAAAAATTCCATACATGTAGATGTCAATTAGACCAATATTCTTTTTTTATATAAAATTATATCGGCCAACCTAAGAAGATATATTTGAAAAATGGACTTGAATCAAGATTCAAAAAAAAATTCCAAAGGTGCTCTACTTTTGGCATCCATCGTGGCAATATTGTACAAGTTTAGTTCATATTTTTTTTTTTCAAATGAATAACACCCCTTTTTTCTGTGTATTTTTACTCACACCATAGATGTTCATATATGACCACTGCGGTAGATAATTATTTACTTACATAATTGTATTTGTCATATATGTACATGTAATAGGATACTACAATTACATCTAACTCATACTTAGTATAGATACTTATATACTAAAGAAATGAAAGAAAATGATCCACTTTTAACTTCCTGAAACAAAAATATGAATATTATGATATCATGAGCCGGTTTAATCATTGTTAAAACTTTTACTTCCGCTGTGTCTTACAATATAAAGACGTGTGGATTTATAAATAATTATAGCATAACTAACTGTGATGTTCGATTACCAAAAATATGTCACGAATGACCGCACAACTGATAATTCACGAATGCGCGAAGCTCATGAGTGAATTATCAGTGTTGTGCGGTCATGAGTGACATATTTTTGGTAATCGGACATCGAAGTTAGTTATACTGTTTATTATATAGACTGTTTTGAGTCAATAAATTTGATATTTTCTTTCATCTGCATTGCATGTGTTTATTTCTTTATTGCGCATTAATATACAACTGTGTCCTTGGCTACTCGTTGACTGAAAAGTTTGTCTAATGCTTTCAATTTTGTAAATAAATAAAT
>MJUT01038149.1:275842-295213 GCA_002080005.1 Gigantidas platifrons
AATAACCTTCATCAGGTACGTTACTGGAATAACCTTCATCAGGTACGTTACTGAATTAACCTTCATCGGGTACGTTACTGGAATAACCTTCATCAGGTACGTTACTGGAATAACCTTCATCAAGTACGTTACTGGAATAACCTTCATCAGGTACGTTACTGAATTAACCTTCATCAGGTACGAAAGGTTGGAAAGCCAAATGATTGAAAACTATGCACACATTTTATGACATTAGTCAATTCCTCTTTTCACAATAAATGCAATTTCAAGATATGTACACAAAATACTGTTTTGGGAGCCAGTAAACAAAACGGCCTAAACAGGATCGCCAAAATCGTCTAAGGTCATCTATGCCTGAGGGAGGACATTCTTAGTTTTGATAATAATAAATTCGTGGATTACCCTCTATAGTCAGTACATATTTATGTATTGACATATATATTATTCTTGAATTATTCATTTTATTGGCTGATGCTATCCTCAAAATCAACGAATAATGATAAATCATGGTATACAAGAAAATTGGCAATTAGATTATTCTGTGAAACCATGTTTCCCAAGTATCATCCGCCCAGTAGTCAGTGCTTCGGTACTGACATGGTGTATTAGATATATTTATTACTGAAATGTAGCTCTTAAATAATATAATTATTATGATTCCTTCAGTCATAGGTTATCGTAGCCGAATTCGGCTATCCTGTTTAAACCCTTTGGTTTTATTGCTCCCAAAACTTTAAATTATTTGGCTTTCCAATCTTCCAATTTTGAGCGTACCCTGATGAAGGTTATTCCAGAAATGTGTTCTGTGCACTAAATTTGATATCTACGTTTTTATCCTGTTAAAACTGATCATGATGGTATCTGAAAGATGTGTACACGTCAGACCGGAAATATAGCAGAATAAAACAAAACGTAGATATCAAATTTAGTACGCATGACGAAAATATTTAAAAGCCAAATAATTTAAAAAAAAATGTTTGGAAGCAAGAAAACCAAAATACCTCAACAGAGTAGAGACGAAGGGACCATCACAAATGGAGAACAAAACAAAACCACAATACAACATGATAGATGTTAAGTTACTACTATACAACATTAGTTTGACTAATAATTACATTATTTAGGAACTGTAAATTTCGATAAAAATATATATAATAAACTATGTAAGTTCCGAAGCACTGACCACTGGGCGGAATGTACCCGAACATCTGTTTAGATTGATTTTGTAAAAGTAAAAATGTCTTTCAAAATGTCTAACTTATTTTTGTTTGTGTGTTTGTTTTGTTAATTAAACAAATATATATTCTTTTTTTCCAGACCAATCAACCAGCCATTAAATTTCATAAAAGTTCAAAAAGTGCGCCAAGCGAGCACATTGAAATATCTATGCTACCGGAAGCTCCAAAACCACCTGGTCCCGGTTTCAAAAAGAAGGGAAAATCTTCACGACATAACACAGCAAAAGGTATGACGAATCCTGCATTGGCAGTTTCGAATGAACAGGAAAATTATGAAGATATGAGCGGGAAACAACCTAAACAAGAAAATGAACAACCTAGCTATACTGCCTTCGATCCAGACGAGGAACCACAAGAAGATTATGCTAACTACCAACGAAATCAAAATGAAGAAATGCCACAAGAAGACTATGAAAATCTCGTTATAAACCCCTCGAAAGCGAACACTCATATCGACGACGACGACGAGCAAGAAGATTATGAAAATGTGCAAAATGCGCTATCAAAGGCTAACATGGACGATATGGAAGAACAGGAAAATTATGAAAATTATACAGGCGGGCTAGTTTTACCCCCACAGACAAATATTGCATTTGATAACGATGACGGGCCTTCAGAGGATTATGAAAACTTCAATATTGAAAATCCTTATATGAATGTGAAATTTGGTAAACATTGATTAAGCTGTGGTCATTTTCAAAACTCATCATAATCACCATCATGCAATACATTTTAAGTGCAGTAGTGATATTTCTTATGCACATAATGTATAATAAGGTGTCGTTTAATTTCGTTGGTATAAATTTTCGTGGTTTGGCAGGAACTGAGACGTTGGTTGATACTTGAATTCTTGGTTTTAATGTTAATTTTCGTGGTTTGTCAGGAACTGAGACGTTGGTTGATACATGCATTCTTGATTTTGATACTTGTCAATAACTTCTCTTGTTATTTATATCTTTCGTTGTGCACTAAATGTCGTCGTTTGATTGAGGGGTTGTGGTGTTTAACGCCACATTCAACAATATTTCAAACAACTAAAAACCACGAAAGTTGGTACTCAAGGAATGAACATCTTGCCAATAACCTCTTTTCTTATTTATACATCTCGCTGTGTACTATATTTCGTGGTTTGATCAAACTAAATAGAGTCGCGAAAATCCACCCCCCNCCCCCCAATTAGGATTTTTATTCAGTTTTTGAGTGATTCACCCAACCTAGCACACATCGGTAAACGCCCACAAAATCGTATTTAATCATGTAGTATTACGCTTGTCGATTGATAATAATATGTTGTCATATGAAACGATCTATGGAACAATATACAAATCATTGATAATTATCCTCCATGAAGCATAAAACAAATACATATATGATTAATTATGAAGTAGATAATTTCAGACCTGTATTGCCTTTACATCCTGTTATGATTAGTAAACCCACAGAGCTTCTCAAGACGTCATCGCTTGACTGATTTGGGGAAGTGTCCTCTCGATGAATGAATGAATGAATGAATGAATGAATGAATGAGAGGCAGACAGGAACGAAGAGAGAGAGAGAGATTTCGAAAAGGTGTAGGAACATTGTATCTGCTACAAAAATGCTAAAGTTTTTGTCCCTACTCAGCTCTCCATGCTTTTCCAGTGGCATTCAAAGGTCGTTGTCCTGGTTGGTCCATTCCTCTCTTCTTTCAGTAATTTACTATCGTTGTGAATTTGCAAGAAATACTTGATATATCTTAATTTCCCCCTGTATTTCTGGTGAGACTTTAATGATGAACATCAATAAACCGAACACTAACTCTCTTTAGGATACTGTAGTGGTTGCAGGTCAAGTACAACAATGTTTTCACACGTCCGAACCATTTTTTTTTTTTTATATTCATGATTATATGTCATCGTGATATGTCATCCTGATATGTCAGCATGCTATGTTATCATGATATGTCATCATTATATGTCCTCATGATATGTCATCATTATGTCATCATGCTATGTCATCATTTATGTCCTCATGATATGTCATCATTGTATGTCATCATTATATGTCATCATATGTCATCGTGATATGTCATCATGATATGTTATCACTATATGTCATCATTGTATGTCATCATGATATGTCATCATAATATGTCATCATTATTATTTACATTACTATGTCATCATGATTATTTACATTACATATTTTTATATCTTTTACATGTTTCTTATGATAATTGATTAAAAATTTCAAAATATGTATTTGTGTTTTTTTTTTGTATTGCAATTGAAAACAGTTGGACTTTTTTTTGTCATTATGTGTCTTCAAAATCAAAAATGGACAGACTATCATTAAATATGAAAGGTTAGGTTTATGGTGTTTAATGCCATTTTCAACAATATTTCAGTTATATCATGGTGGTCAGTTTTATTGGTGGAGGAAATCGGAGAATCCGAGAAAACCTCTGACCTGTCGCAAGTCGCTGACAAATTTTATCACATAATGTTGTATCAAGTACACCTCACCATGAGCGGTATTCGTACTCACAAGTGAAGTGGTGATTGACACTTATTGCACAGGCAGTTGTAAATCCAACTACCATACGACGGCCTATAGAAGGAAAGGATACAAATCTAAATGAACAAAATAGAGTATTATCCAATTTAATACTTTGTCACAAATTGAAGTAAAGGAACAACTTTTGTATTACTGTTCTACATTTCACAGTCATTGCATGGTCTGCAATAATGATCTTAACTCGTACCCTAAAATGAATGAAACGGTCTCTAGAGTGTAGTTGAGCAGTCACTCTTGACTTCTGACGATGAATGATACATCCGGGCATCTTTATCGTTTTATGTTATTTGGTTGTATAGAATTTGAATTGAATTTGAATTTTGGTGTTTAACGCCACTTTCAGCAATATTTCAGCTATATCATGGCGACCAGTTTTAGTGGTGGAGGAGACCGGAGAGAACCACCGACCCTGGGCTGGCAACTGGTAAACTTTATCATTTGCGGCTGCGAGTCTAGTGCACCTTTTTTGTAATTTACACAGCTTTGCGCGAACCTACGCCGTATTGGTGATACGCTTGTATGAGTTGTTAGATCCAACGACCTAATTCTGTGAGCCAAACGGGCCCCTTTGGTTGTATAGCGTATTGTTCCCCAGATGAGAGGTTGTCAACATGGATACAAAATACAGGTGAAGTAAATATCATACAAATGCCTTCATCATTATGCGGGTCATCACATGAGATTACAAAACAGACAAAAACAAACAACCAAAGATAAAAAGTAAGAAGACTAGACAGTTTAAAATAAGTCTGAAGTGACCTGTCTAATATGGTGGACCGAATATATGACCTGTCTAATATGGTGGACCGAATATATGACCTGTCTAATATGGTGGACCGAATATATGTTTTTTTTAAAAACGTAGATCTAGTAATTTAGTGCACACGATCTTAGGTTAAAAGTTCCCGGATGTTAACATTAAACATTAAACATCCTATCGCACGGGATCGTCGTGGACGTGATCGTATGGCAGTTGGATTTACAACTACCTAGGCAATTGGTGTCTATCAATACTAAAGTTGCGAGTTCGAACCCCGCTCATGTCGAAGTGAACTCGATACAACTTTATGTTATAAAGTTTGTCAGTTACTTACGACAGGTAGATGGTTTACTCCGGGTACTCTTGTTTTCTGCACCAATAAAACTGATCGCCACTACATGGCTGAAATATCGTTGAAAGTAACGTTAAACACCATAACCACAACTCTATCGCGCACAATACATTTTTTTTTGAAATGCATAAAATAAAAGCCGAACTGCTAATCAATTATTGTAGTAAAAGAATGTTGATGTTAATGTACACGAGATGTTATCTAATTTGTATATTACCATGGCAACAACCAAATATATTGACATCGGACACTTCTGTGTGTAGAAATAGGATATTTTTAAAATAAGATAATCTCGTGATACCTAGCATTATAAAATCATTTAAAATTACCTACATATTAAGTTATTTAAATGTGTGATTTACAAACCGATTACCGCCATGTTGGATATGTGTCAGTCAACATGAGATCGATGGGAACATAAGATTTATCGAAACTGGAGATTTGCAAATATACAAGAGAGTATATAATGAATTAATGTAATTATAAAATAACACTCGCACAACTATCTTACAAGATCAAAATGTTGCAAATTATCTGTCTTACCGCCCGGACAAGTGTGCAAGTGTGTTCTAGTTCATGTTCTAACAGGGGATTTTCTTCTTCTTCTTTTTTTCCTTTCTTTTTGTTTGTTGGTTTTTGTTTTGTTTTGTTTTGTTTTTTTTTCTTTTTTCTTTTTTGTATGTAAATTACAATACAAAGATTGTTTGATAAAGGAATTCTGTATTGGCAATTCACTGGGCAATCCAAAATATACCACCGACGACACATACGAATGAGGAAATCCTGGACAACCATTGGTCTACTACTGGAAAATCGTAGAAACAAGCTAAATCGATCATCCTAACACATATATATATACATGACTGCGCACTCCCCTGGCTTGATACACTTAATACAGGTGCTTCAATAAAATATGGCGTGGTTAATCTATGTTTTTGGTTTGCCAAATGTTCTCCTCTTTGTGAAATGCAAATTTTTTTTTTACATGTGTGTAAAATGTCGACCCTCACATATAACTGTGTGAGCAGAGTTACATTATTATTCTGAATGAAATTTTATTAACTTTAATATGTATTGGGGATGTACTCGCAGCTGGAGGAAGGACCATGAAGTATTTAACACACGAAAGACCTAACCGTGGACCATAGATGGTGTTTGGAACGTGCCATCCTCCGTCGTTAAATACAACGTATGTAGCCTCATTGCAGTCGTTAAAAATTTTTTAATTTTTGCCGTCCCTGTCCAAGTCCACATTGGCAGTAAAACGTCATTGCCCCGGTAGTCCCATTCCTTCATCATTTCTCTATGATTCTTACATATTGTTCAACTTGTTCTCAACCTGAATATTCATGACATATGACACTGAGAAACCAATAATAAATCAATAAATAATAATAATAATAATACTAATAATAATATATGAAGTAGTTTGAATTCAAACTATCTTTTATTCTTTAGTAGAAGTACAGTTACTAACAAACTCAGCCTTATCGTACGCTGTATATGAAATATTCATTTTTCAACCACACATTTTATATCCATATTAAATAAACGTAGAAACACACGAAATAAAGTATAATATAACTGCATGGTTATTTATAACGCGTTGGTAATGATAACACGAATTCCCAATCTTTCCACAACTTATTTGCATAATTATCACCAATTGTTGAGTGAACTCCTTGTTGGTGGAGTAGGTTTGACATTTTGATATAAGCTTTCAGAAATATTATCTCCATTTTTAAGACATTCTTCCGAATGACCAACGCTATTCCGAGTTGCCAATGAAGGAAACAAAGGAGGCAACTTATGTATGTTTGACGTTGTTGCATTTATTGCTTCCGGTTCATTTGGGTTATCCCCTATGCTGTTATTTATAGGTTCTACTTGTTGTTTTCTTTTCCGTCGTTTTGCACCGGCACCTAGAAACCACCACCAGCAACATGCAAGCGCTGTGGCCACTGCATATGTCCCGGCAACACTGGCTAACACCAACGGCCAAATTTCTGTTTCACCTTCCCTGTTCTTTTCCTGTTAATAATTATATAATCGAATGAATGTTATTTTTTTAATCAAAGGCGTAAGCTTTATACTGTTACCACAGGGACTTGCTCCCGGTCAATAACAAGATCGACTATCCACATATATACACTAGACAAGGGAGATACAAATGTCGTCGGTAGCCACGCTTCAACTCATTTTATTTCCATTAATACCCTTCATCTCATCGCTAGTCCTCCTTAATTTGCTTAACAAGATGTTTATCTAAGAATTACAACAGCAGTTACCTTGATTAAACCCTACTTGACTTAAAAAAATAGCTTCGTTCACTCCAAATCATCTTTTACTACATCCGCCTGCTCCCAAAACGAAAATGACGAGCTTGAACTTACGTTCGGACTTACTCGGGGTTTTTCTTTCATGCACAATAACTCCAGTTGCAAAACCGCGGGAATTTTTTGGCGAAACTTTCCCGCGGCTTTGCAACTGGAGTTATCGTGCATGAAATAAAATAGTTCAAATGCATCAGGCCTTCAGTATGCATTACTTTATTACATAATATACCATCATCTCAAATCGCTTTCTCGTTACATGTGGTAACATGCAGAAATGTCTTTAAAATGGCCGACGCTCGGCCATCTTGACCTTTATGGGAACCGTGGGGGGAATAATTATAGTAGACATCTCTCTACTGAAATTAACACATAAAACCTATAAGGTGACATACGTTACTTACCAAAACAATACTAACATAATATAGTACAATCAATTAGAATTTACAAAAATAACGTTGTATTAACGTGGCAATCATAGATAGTGAACTTCACAATACTTAACTTTAGACATTAAATGTTTATGAGACAAGGTCTTCATATTTTGTCAGAAAAAATAATCAAAGTATTTATCAATATCATAAATCTATTTGTATTACATAATCTATTGTATATAATATATGTCAGTATAGTAGGACAATAGAACCATAAATGTATGATATATTATAAATATGTCAACAAACGTTTTTTTTCTTCTAAGGAACATTAAACAACCGACTTTCTTTGATATATGATATTGCAGTAGGACGTACTACCCTTTAATTGTAATATCGTAATACATAGAAACATGAACTGTTTATCCTCCTTCACGATCACTTGGGTCCACCCCCGGAACTGTTTATCCTCCTTCACGATCACTTGGGTTCACCCCCGGAACTGTTTATCCTCCTTCACGATCACTTGGGTTCACCCCCGGAACTGTTTGTCCTCCTTCACGATCACTTGGGTTCACCCCCGGTTTTAAGTAGGCGCTGTCTTGCTCTGTGTTGTATTTTTATGTTTTGTTTGTGTTCGGTCTGTCTCCCAAAATTTGCCAATGTCTCTGGATTGTCCATTCTTGATTGCCCCATCGGTTTTCTCTAACGTTTATACATGATCTATCTTCTTCGCCTTGGTGTACAACCACCCCACCACACCCAAAAGAAGTGTTTACTAGTTGTTCTGTACGAATCAAATACACTAATATACCACCCCCACCCATTTCTGACGGAAAGCAAAATAAAACAAGATAAACTTTCTTACAAGTTGGCAAGAAATATAAACCAAATAAAAATATGCTCGCAATGGGCTTTTAAAACGAAAAAAACACAATTCATGGTGGAAACATGCAGATATCAGCCTAAAATGATAGCTTTGACGTTGGTGGAGCATATCTACAATGTAGTACTGTATACATCACGTACATTTGATCATCGATATGTATGAGGATATCCTCTCTATACACACCGTTTTTAAAGTGTTCAAGAATCATACATGCATACAGTATTTTAGTATAAACATTTGTAGTTTTTTTTTTTTTTTTTTTGCAGCGATGACTTCGACGTAGGAACAACGTAGCAGCCTTGTTTGGAGTGTTTCTGTGTCATCAGCTCAGTTCTGTCCAAAATTCACCCCATGCTCGTGATAGACAATATGGAACAGCAGTCTGTTATGGGTGGTCGTTCGTGACCCGTTGCAAGGCAAAATTTTACGGCGCTCTAAATTATCTCATTATGTAATCTGAATTTAGGTTCCCCCCACCAATTAGACCCGTCGCATTAGGATAATTTTTACTTAACAGATATTGTATTGTTTGTTAATATGTACCCGTCCTCAATATAGCTGCAATACTGCTAACTTAAACGTTAAACAACAATCGATCAATAAAAATAATATACGGAGTGGTGAATTAATGAACTGTTTTTTTTTTATTGTTCGAACCTTATAAGGGAATATATGATGTCAAGAACTAGTACTTATCCCCGACAACTTAAAGATTAAATTGGTTAATTGTGGTCGTTTTCGCATAATTGTATTTACAAGTACTTTTGTAATCGGTGTCAACCGACTCCCACCCCGTAGTGAAGTGTACTTAGTACAATCTTGTTATTGGTGTATCTACGGCCAATTGTTTTCTGTGGGAAAAACATTAATGTTAAAATAAGGGATAAAACACTAGTTTAACCCCGTCACGTTTTGCATTGTTCAGAGTACCTGTACCAAGCCGTGAAAGTGGGGTTGTCATGTATTTGTATGTTAGTGGTATCGATTGTGCCTCTTTCTACTATATTCTTATATCCCCGCTCCACCGGAAGGGGGGTATACTGTTTTACCTCTGTCTGTCCTTCCTTCCGTCCTAAAATATTTTTCGTCGCATTTTTCTCAGCAACTATTGATGGCAGAAATCTGATATTTGGTCACATTAGCTTCACATACGTATGCCATATTGTGGGAAGCGTTTTTGGACCCATCAGATTCCTACTTCCTGTTTGCCGACTTTGTTGGTTTGTATACACATTGAACATATATGCGGGGATATCATAAGTGAGCATTAGCTCACAGTTCATCTTGTTCTTTTTGATTTTCAATGCGTTCCGACAGCGTGGTATTTTTTCTTCTTAATTTTATTGCATTCATAATCCATTTAATTGAACTTACCATTTCTTGCAGTTCTGAAAGATAAAGTGTAGTGTCATAAAAGTGATGTTCGGCATAATTTGTGAAATGTTGAATGTCCTTAATTGGAATAATTGTCAGTGGCATATTACATTTTAACGACGAATATTTTGACCTCCAGATTCATCGATTAAATTGCTTTGTCATTACATTCTATAAGAAGAGTTTGAAGATACCAAAGGGGTAATCAGGATCCATATATTTGGAGAGGACTTCATGAGTATGTTTGGAGAGGACTTCATAAGTATGTTTGGAGAAGACTTCATAAGTATGTTTGGAGAAGACTTCATAAGTATGTTTGGAGAGGACTTCATAAGTATGTTTGGAGAAGACTTCATAAGTATGTTTGGAGAAGACTTCATAAGTATGTTTGGAGAAGACTTCATAAGTATGCTTGGAGAAGACTTCATAAGTATGTTTGGAGAAGACTTCATAAGTATGTTTTACTTGTGTCTAATCCATTTTGTCTGTTTAATTGGCAAATAAAATATGTTTAAACTAATCCATATATGGAAGAAGAACAGACAACACAATGGCCAGACGAAAAAGGACAAACAAAGATATAAAGATTGAATTATACGAGTAATATATGAATGTGTTTTTGTTAAGACTATATTCACATGGTATGTTAAATTTGAGATGTAGTCCCTACATAAAAATAAGATAAAAGGAAAATGTCAAATGTGGGACATAAAATGTATGGTCAAGTTTGATACACTAATTTTAGTTTAATGGGTTAAACAAATACCTGAAGTGAACTTAGTTGTCAATTGAAATAGCATAATTTAGAACAAGTCCTGTTTTCTCTACTTTTCGCTAGTTCAGAAATATGTGCAGCTACTTAAAGTGTAATCACAAGCAACAACAATACACGAAACATGATTATTATGTTTGTCAAGATATTTTATTCTAAAGTGACAGAAAGAAAAATATTGCAATTGAAGCTAATTCCGAGGTATGTGCGTTACCTGATTCACAGAATTTGCCAGTATAATTCGCATGACACGAACAAGAAAACTTATCGATGTCATTGACACATTGGCCATGTTTACATGGACTGGAAGCACATTCATCTATCTCTGTTTGACAGTCAACTCCATTGAAACCTGCAAAATACACAGCAGTCTTAATTATATATTCATGACCATCGTGAACGAGATCATATAGTATTTAGATGTATAGTTTACGATGCAGTCAGGTGTCTATTACCAGTAAATGTTGGCGATTGATGGTCGTTTATTCAACGTCCAGAAACAAATAGTTGATGCATATGAGGTATTGCAAATAAAATGAAAAAACAAAAAAAAGAAATACCACACTGTCCGAACAGTTCCTCGTGAAATATCAAAATCGTTGAAAAATGCAATATCGATATTCCTAACACACAAACACATGATAGCCCACTTTCCTTGTTTGGTTCAGACCGTGACTTCAATAAAAAGTGATAGGTTAGACTATTTTTATGGGCCTAAGCCTTCCCAAATGTGATATCAAATCTTGTTATCATAACGATCAATAATTTCATGGTATAATTATGTGTCATTATCCTACATGGAATATCAAGAGCACGTGTTTGTATATTGCAAAGAAGAACAATTCTGGCAACTTCTCTATGGAAAACTGCTCACCCGTCCGCAGCACCTGAGTTCATCCCTGTTTTTATCGGGGTTCGTGTTACTCGATCTTTAGTTTTATGTGTATATTTTGTAGAGCTTTGTTTTTCCTTTTGTACTTTTTCTTTTGGCCATTGTGTTGTCTGTTCTTCTTCGATAGATATACGGATTCTGATTACCTCTTTGGTATCTTCAAACTATTCTTTAGATACAAAGCAATCAGAGCAATTAAGAACATATCGTATTTTTCTGATGAAAACGTATAATTGTAATATTATGCATACCTGGGGCACATGTGCAGATAAATGCATTCCCTGTATCTATGCATGTTCCGTTGTTCTTACATGGAAAATCCAAACATGTTACCTCTGAAAATATGAATGTGTTACAAAATATATTTCAATGCTAATAACTTTAACACATCGAATGCAAATGTAAATATGATGAACCCTCTCTAAGTCGAACACTCTTTTGTGTCAACAATTTTCCTTGAAATAGACATATTACATATCAGGTTTAGGTTAATGGTGTTTAACTCCACTTTCAACAATATGTCAGTTATATCGTGGCAGTCAGTTTTATTGGTGGAGGAAACCGGAGTACCCGGAGAAAACCACCCATCTGCCGCAAGTCACTGACAAACTTTATCACATAATGTTGTATCGAGTACACTTCAAGTGGTATTCGAACTCACAACGTTAGTGGTGATAGACATTGATTACAAAGGTAGTTATAAATCCAAACTATCATACGATCACAATCACGATGCCCCCTTGGTTAAATATCAAATATTGAAATTACGTTTCAAGTTCGATTTACAAATGCTTGCGGTTTATTCAGGGTTTGGCTAAGATTATGCCTATCAAGGACAACTATTTCGCACTGACAGGTGTGAAACTCCGTGCCATTGGTATGTGTCTGGACACCGTAATACCTGAAGTGAGCAGTAGCTCACAATACTTGTGGTAAGACGACAGAGGCCACAACCACTCGGCTACCGAGACCCCTGTAGGTGTACATATTATAGTGAATATATATGAACATTATTTTTTAAGAAATGCTTACACACGCGACAAATCATGTTCACTCGCCATGGTATTCACTTCTAATTATATATTATGGTTGCTCTATTCTAGTGTGCTTAACGTGCAATTCATGTTGCCACGCCTCAAATGGTGATCCGTTGAAAATGTTCATCTGAAGTTTACGTCTAGGTAATATGCAAATCGGAAAAATCGTGTCTATGTATCTATTTGTTGTGAGGTTACTTATTACAAAAGTAGTGATACAATGCTTTATATCACGTATACGATCTGGAATACAAACCTTTCATTGTTTCCTTAAAGTTTTGCAAAATATTGTTATTATAGTTCATCCTCGGTGTTAGTGGGGTTTGTGTTACTCGATCTTTGGTTTTCTGTGTAGTGTTTTGTAGATCGTTATTTGTCTTTTTATCCGTTTTCTTTTTGGCCATTGTGTTGTCTATCCGTTTTCTTTTTGGCCATTGTGTTGTTTATCCGTTTTCTTTTTGGCCATTGTGTTGTCTATCCGTTTTCTTTTTGGCCATTGTGTTGTCTATCCGTTTTCTTTTTGGCCATTGTGTTGTCTATCCGTTTGGTATATTCAAACTCTTCTTTTTAAGTAATATATGATTTCCTCCATGTTCAATGATGTCTTTATCTCTCTGTGTACATTGAAATTATGTTTTAAATGACCTGAATATACAAAACTAAATAAGAAATAAATCTCACTTTCTTTGCAATCTCTTGGTTTGAATCCGTGTGGACATTTACACGTTGTTCTGTGCCATAAGTTAATACATGTACCATTATGCAAACATTTAATATTGTTGCGTACGCATCCATCTTGATCTGTAATTAGAAGTTACGTATCAAGCAGGGGGTATCCAGGGGGCGGGGCGCACCCCCCCCCCCCCCCCAAATTGGAAAAAATATGATTTTTTCGCGTAAAATCGTGATTTTTCACACGAAAAACCCTAAAAATGTTCGTGCCCCCCTCCGCTCGGCGCCATTTTTTTTAAGTGCGCGCCCCCTCCCCCTAACTTGAAATCCTGGATCCGGCCCTGTCAAGTATTGCAAAATAAAAAAAAGTGTCAGCATATAATGAGATAAGAGATATTGCTTAATGGCAATAACTCATTATTACATATTTATGCCCCGCCACTAAAATGACAGCATCAGGGCACAAAACATCCATTTTCTCTTGTTATTCATATAATTCTGGCATGACACACGTGACAATTATTATTTTTTTCTCATTGGTTAGGAGGTTAGAGGTTATTGTGTTTAACTCCACTGTTAACAATATTTCAGTCATATCGTGGCAGACAGTTTTATTGGGGAAGGAAACCAGAGTACATGGAAAACCACCGTTAATGGTGATAAGCACTGATTGCATAGGTAGTTGTCAATCCAACTACCATATGATCACGACCATGACGACACCTTGTTCTCGTGGTGTTTTGAAAACAACGTAGATTTGTAATTTAGTAAGCACGACATGTTTCTGAAATAACCTTTCGTCATATTCTAGAAATCATAAGGAAAGTTTGAAAATAGCAATAAGGTAACCAGAAGGCATAACTCAAAGACAGACAAACAATCTATATATTTTGCTACAAAACGTATTTGGGAGGATACCAAAAAGCCTCACCAGGAAGGTTACGATCAGAAGTGGAACCTTTGTTTTAATAATTCATGAAGAGAAAGTTTAAACAGTTATTTTCTGCCTCGTTTCACTCTTCCGAAAATATTTTTTTAACTAAAATAATGTATATATATGATTAAAACTAAACACAGTGTAGAGTTGTACTTTCGTTACAAGATCGCATAGCATTTTTTATAAAACATATATCAACATAACAAATTCATTTATAATCTGCCATTTCCACCCCTAAACAAATTAAAATCGTCCGTGCGGACAGGAATTCAATACTACAGCCTTTGCTAATATGTATTTCTATAACGTTTATGTAAAACATTATACTGTGAAGAAATTTAATGATGGTCAGCAATTTCGCCAGCATCAACAAAACGAACAATCTCCTCTAATCTTAACTCACTGAACACAAACAAAACTACCACGACATATAACGTTGGAAATCCATGTCCTGTTTTAGAACAGGCACAGAAATGTGACGGGGTTAAACCAGTACATGGGATCCTTATTAAACTCACCAAACTAGAGATGACAATAATTTCATATATGGATTTGCAAAATGACAAGGGTAAATGGTTGAAACCGCTCTTTCAAATCAATGTACTATGAAACCTATTTAGTATTTTACTTACCATTGATCAACCCTACAACACATCTGGTGTCTGATGTTATGCTGAAAGGAAAATAATAAAAATAATAATAATTACGTTGCCAAGTGCTATAATTTACCATGGCTTTTATATGACATTAGTTCTGTCAATGTACAATCTAACCTTTTTTTAAACCCTGGTGTAATAGTTAACGTGCTCGTCGCGAATGTGGTAGATCTGGGTTCGGGAAAAGGCCGGTTAAGCCAAAGATTATAAAACAAAATCCAACTAAGCGTGTTGGTCCAGCACAAGCGGACACCATCATCATCTTCACTTCATCGAGATATACCCTGTTTTCGCCATCATATAGCTGAACAAGAAATGTGTGCATCACAAAATACGCCCGTCAATATAAATAGGATTTGTCCCCTTCGACAGGGGAATCATGTGGCCAAGTTTGGTCAAGATTCAATCTACAGAACTAAAGTTATCGTGCGGAAACGACCCTGTTGTCAAACATTATATTCATAGTAACGATGATCTTGACCTTTGACCTACTGACCCCAAAATAAATAGGTTTCTTCCCTTTCCACAGGGGAATCATGTGGCCAATTGTGGTAAAGATCCAATATACAGAACTAAAATTATCGTGCGGAAACGACCCTGTTGTCAAAAATTATATTCATAGTAACGGTGGCCTTGACCTCTGACCTAATGACCCCAAAATAAATAGGGTTCTTCCCCTTCCACAGGGGAATCATGTGGCCAAGTTTGGTAAAGATCAAATATACAGAACTAATGTTATCGTTCGGAAACGACCATGTTGTCAAAAATTATATTTATAGTAACGGTGACCTTGACCTATGACCTAATGACCCCAAATTAAATAGGGTTCTTCCCCTTCCACAGGGGAATCATGTGGCCAAGTTTGGTAAAGATCAAATATACGGAACTAAAGTTATCGTGCGGAAACGACTCTGTTGTCAAAAATTATATTTATAGTAACGGTGACCTTGACCTTTGATCTAATGACCCAAAAATATATAGAGTTCTTCCCCTTCTACAGGGGAATGATGTGGCCAAGTTTGGTAAAGATCCGATATACAGAACTAAAGTTATCGCGCGGAAACGACCCTGGACACCTGCCCGCCTGCCATACCCAATCACATAATACGGCCCGTCTCGAGACGGGCGTATAAAAATTGCTCATTTGGCGTTAAACAAAATAACCACCTATGCTAACATTTTGTAGTAGACTGTCTAAATATCGATCAGCTCAGGATCAGCTAAAAAAATGGGATTTAAAAAAAAAACGTAAGTATACACAAGTATCCAATACGGATCAAAGCATGAAAGGGTAGTACTACAACATTCCTACACAGAGGAGATAAATGGTTCCGCATCATTACACTCAGATAATTATCTCGGGTGCACGTCGAAAAATAAGACCCTTCCTTTTCTTGCGGGACTACATTGTAACGTCATCTGGCATGACTGCGTGGTCTTCTGCCCGTGATATTTGCTGACATTGGTATGTAGACGTTCCTTATCCAACATGAGAGAGATATCTCGGATTGCGTCAACCAATGATATGTCAGACGTGAAAATAAGGGTAACAACAAAATTACCGAACTCCGAACAATCTTCCAAAGGGAAAGTCAAAACTCATAAATATATAAACAGACAAAATCGGTCAACAACCGGAAAACTGTGAAACCGTAATGACCCTGACTTGGTACAGATATTTCCAAAGAAATGGTGGGCTGAATCAGATTTTAAGGCGCCAAACCTCTCGCTTTCAT
Source organism: Gigantidas platifrons (assembly GCA_002080005.1). Classification (NCBI taxonomy): domain Eukaryota; kingdom Metazoa; phylum Mollusca; class Bivalvia; order Mytilida; family Modiolidae; genus Gigantidas; species Gigantidas platifrons. The sequence continues at coordinate 292,421 of MJUT01038149.1, forward strand.
TGCGGTTCAAAGGTCCCGGTTGTCACTATAACAGTATTTATAACAATACTGGAACAAAATAGGTAAAATATTAGTCAACGCAGTACTTAATTCCGTGAGGAGGGTGGAACATCTACCATGAACCATCTCCATCAACAACCACGAGTCACCTGAAGTATTTTAACTACGAAAGTAAATGTCAAAAACACTTTTACGTCACACATTGACAAAAAATAGAAAGCGATAGACGTAGAATATCCAGAATCCTTTGCGCCTGGATTGGAGTACCACAAACACAAATATAAACAACACAACAGAAACACAGTGATACGTGCTTAGCTGAGATGCAATAAATATACCAATTTTATAGTCTTTGGTTTGATCCGACGTGGTCTCAAACCCACGATCTACTGCACTCGTGGTGAGCATCTTTAATTACACCACCGATGCGGTTTTAAAATGATATAATATATAATGTTATCGGGGAGTTGATGGTTACTCATCTGTGTTTTTCATGGACAATATGAGAATGTACTGATAGAGAGCGGCCATAAGTCGACTTCACAAGGCGTCTTATGTCATTGTACAAACCAAGTGTTGTGGAATATAATGTAGTTTATTTAAAAATAATAATAAAACGAATTCAAACGTTCATGTCTGGACGATTTACATATAAATATATCTCTTGTGATTTATTTTAAACTTGAAGTGTTGAAATGGCAACATGCCAATTTTTGTTAAACCCTTGCAAAACATCAGTATTTGATCACGTACATTTTGTAGTATTGAATAAATAAAAAAAGCTATGTTAGGCCATACAAAGTTAATTTCTTGGTTCTCAGGCCCGCCCGCATGTGGAAATTCGTCGCCGCATTGCCGATTTTTTTGCAAAAATAGTAAAAAAAAAAATTAAATGCGGTAGCGCTGTCCGTACGGAAAAAACAACCGCATCCGTTTTTCTCTTATATCGCGTGGTCGGTGAAACGCTTTAAAACGCATCATGCTTAAATGAGATTTAAAGCATCGTTATGACAATGTATAAATAAAAAACGTGTTTCCGTTTGACATTTAGACAAAATGTCAATCGTTTCTGTGCAAATTCGGCACAAATGTTTGCCAGTTTTACCAGGAAACATAATAGGGGGCTTCTCCGAAGCTTGTACCTTATTGGAATTGTTTACGGAGATAAAAAATGGTACGTTGGGACCAGCGGACTGGACGTTTCCATAAAAATTAACCACTTGTGATGTTTCTGCCACCATCGGAAGAAATAAAATTGAAATTTTCAATAAAGTAATGAAAAGATTTATACATTGCCATATTTTTCACAAAAAAAAGAAGAAAAAATGCCTCCCTCATCACTTTTTACAGCAGTAAAAGGATAAAAAAAAATGCCGCTCTCCCTCATCAATTTTGACAAAAAAGGGCCCGAGAACCAAGTAATTAACTTTACATGGCCTTATGTATACTAATTATATGAGCCATAATTTTGTAAACCATTATACATTACTGACATTGGACTTCGACAAGTATAAGTAGGTTTTCATTATATTTCATTTTCTGCCATCCGAACAAACCACAATGGTTTAATGTGATGCAAATTAAGGTATCAAAATACAGTAATTACATTACTTCCGTTTTTCATTGAAATGCTACAATATGATTGGTTATGAAGTGGTCACATGATTATAAAAGAGATGTTTCACATCCCAATGAAACTCAAACCATAACTTGCACGTGCCTCCGTGACGACGTCAGATGTAAAAATTCAATGGCGTAGTAATTTCCAACAGCAAATAATCTTACACCAATAAAATTCACAACGAAACATTCAACTATATTAAATTTTGGTGTGATTTAAATATAATTATAAGAATTGAATGCATTTTTTGTAGTTTTATTGGCGTGTAAAAGCGTGCACCGCTAGCGCGCTTCATACAAAATGTGCTTCGATGCACGCTTTTACACGCCAATAAAACTACAAAAAGCGCGCTTCATACAAAATGTGCTTCGATGCACGCTTTTACACGCCAATAAAACTACAAAAAATGCATTCAATTCTAAAATAAAATATAAGCAAATCTGGGCTAAAGTTAATCCCTATATTTAGATTTGACCTTCAACAATCATTTTGATTACCTTCCCAAAAAGGAGTACTTTTGTACTATGTTCTAACCTGAGATTTGTGGAATTTGTTTTTTGTTTACGATAAGGCTTCGTGCTGTTGAGGACCAGTGTTAGTCGTGGTCGCATTGTAGTTGCATTTATAACTAGATATGCAATCAGTGTCTATCAACACTAACGTTGTGAGTTCGAATCCCGCTCATTGTGAGGTGTACTGATTCAAAATTATATTATATTAAAGTTTTTCAGTGACTTGTGGCAGAATTGTGGTTTTCTCCATGTACTCCGGTTTCCTCCACCAATAAAACTGGTCACCACGATATAACTGAATTATTGTTGAAAGTGGCGTTAAACACCATAACCCTAATCCTAGCCCATCGTTAATGGGGAAAATTGCTTAGTACGTATTATGCATGGCTTTAGATTCAAATTGAATTTGGAGACCTTTTTCTAGTCTAGGCGCAAAAGGAGTGATTTTGAAATAACTCCAATAATGCTAATTCAGAGGTTAATTAACATACCAAATAACACAATTATTGTATTGTAGAAGATGTTCCGAATTATCCATAGGTACCAAAGGGTAATCGGAAGCAGTTAATCGAATAAAGCAAACAATACACTGACCAAAGGAAAAAGACAAACAATACACTGACCAAAGGAGAAAAGACAAACAATACACTGACCAAAGGA
>MJUT01038149.1:309631-322900 GCA_002080005.1 Gigantidas platifrons
AGGGCCCGGGTGGCTCAATGAGTGAGGTAGTTGTAGGCCCCCGGGTGGCTCAATGAGTTAGGTAGTTGTATGGCCCGGGTGGCTCAATGAGTTAGGTAGTTGTAGTACCCGGGTGGCTCAATGAGTTAGGTAGTTGTAGGGCCCGGGTGGCTCAATGAGGTAGGTAGTTGTAGTGCCCGGGTGGCTCAATGAGTTAGGTAGTTGTAGGGCCCGGGTGGCTCAATGAGTTAGGTAGTTGTAGTTCCCGGGTGACTCAATGAGTTAGGTAGTTGGATTACCTAACAACTCATTCAAGCCTATCACCAAAACGGCGTGGGCTCGCGCCCGGCTTTGTAAATTACAAAAAAGTGTGCACTCTACTCGCAGCCGCAAGTGATAAGGTTTACCAGTACTTTGTCCATGGTCGGTGGTTCTCTCCGGGTACTCCTGCTTTTTCCACCACTAAAATGGTCGCCGTGATATAGCTGAAGTATTGCTGAAAGTGGCGCTAAACACCAAATATCTGTCAATCAATCAATCTTTTTTTGATAATTTGTATTGTGTGTTTTTCGTTTTACAGCTTCAGATTTTCACTTTGTTGATTTCAAAATTGTCTTGCATGAGAGACCTTGTTGGTTGTGTAAATATTAGAGTGCTCTATTTCCTTGTGATACAGCGTATGTCCCCGGTCGGGAGAAAGCAAAGATTGTACAAAAAAATTCAGGTGCTCGCTTCCATTGTGTTAGATCGTGAGTTCGATCCACGGTTTGGAAAGCAAAGACTACGAAATCATAATTTGCTATATCTCCACTAAGATACCTGCATATTAGAGTAAGAGCAAATACTAATTGAATTGGCTAATGTGTCCTGGGAATGTGGACATGTCTATCATCTGTGGAGTTAGCACTATAAAAATCTAACTAAGTGTGTTGATCTAGTACAAACAGAAACCATCATCGTACCATCAAATGTAACTTGTTCTCCCTATAACAAAGCTGAGAAATCACAAAAGTGGCGTTAAACTATAATCACTCGTTCACTATATTCCATTAGGACATGATTGCATAAAAAAAAGATAGCACAATGCTCAACATGTGTAAATAAATTACAGTAAAACCTGTCTAAATCGACCCTCCTTTGGGGTCAACTTTCTGTGTTCGTAATAGACAGGTGTTCGGTTTATACAGGTCATTCTAACAAATATTTCCTACATTTTGACTTTATTTCAAGTTCGGTTTATACAGGATTACGTTTTATACAGGGTTTGGTTAAGAGAGGTTTAACTGTATTTTTGGCATAAGTTTCACATTATGACTAACCCGAATAATCCAGTCGTTATATTAAGCTTTGCTACATTAGTAGTGATAGCGAATAGAGGGCGCTGAATTATTCGAGTTACATTACGACATAATTACCCATTATGCTTCATTCCCCAAACACACAGAATGTTGTCCCCAGATTGTTCCTTGTCAGGTTTCCACCGAGCATACACTCTAGACACATTTAGCCGTCCATTATCGTCTGTTAACACTTCTATAGTCATTGCTCCCGGGACACTGGCCATGAACTCTGTCGTGCTGTAATCGTATATAAACGTAAGAGAATACCGAATGGGCAATAACAAATGGACAATCCAGAGAAACAGCGTACACAAGACACAAGACGAGGACAAAAAACCCACAACACAATATGTGTTGGACATCACTATGCGCACGCAAACACAAATAACGTAAAAAAGAAGACATGAGCCATATTACAAACAAATGAGAGTAAAGACGAACCGAACATCATTGCTATGCGGAAATCGTAAATATTTGCTTTGAGTTGTGACTGGAGCCAAAATAGGTTATTTCTTCCGTGGCGTTTTAAATTTGTGTTTTCTTGTACAATTAATACAAATGGACACATAAGTAGACATATTCAAAACAACACGTGCCGTCCTGATCGTGATGGCATGATAGTTACATTTACAACTACCTATGTAATCAGTGCCTATCACCACTAACCTTGTGAGTTCGAAACCCCGCTCAGGTGAGGTGTACTCGATACAACTTCATGTCATAAAGTTTGTCAGTGACTTACGACAGGTCGATGGTTTTCGCCGGTTTCTTACACCAATAACACTGACCGCCACGGTATAACTGAGATATTGTTGAAAGTGGCATTAAACACCATAAGACCTAAGCTCTCAAACAAAACTAAAATAATAATCTGGATAGATAACAACATATCAGTTAATCATGATATGATAATAAATTATTTTAATCTATTTTTAACTTAGAGTTGGTGGTTGTTCTAAAGAGTAAAGAGGTCAAACTGTTTTAATACTTTTGTATGGGATAGGGGCATTGATTGTATATACCCTAACAGATCAATAGAATAGTTTTATAGACTCCACTTGTGATTCACACCATCCTTTGAGTAGCTAAAATATTTAAACAACTCTGATGCCTACCTTTGACCACTAATATACGTTAATAATTTGGAAAGATGGTTTATTCATCATTTGACCCAACTATATTTTGCTGTTTATAAAAAAAAACACTAATGCAATGCAGGTATTCAGTATAGTAAAGGAAGGTATAGTTCTTGATCTTTGGTTGAAAATCTAAAGAAACACAAAGCAGACATGTGATAGTCAAGGATTACATCTGCCGTACATGTCGTCGGGGTATACTTCTGGTTGCCAAGTGAATTGCCAAAGTCTAACCTCTTTATCTAAGAGACTGTGTAAAGTGATTCACTCTCGGTTTTTAGGAGGTTCGTGCTGTTCAATCTTTAGTTTCCTGTGTAATGCTTTGTTGACAATTTGTCTTCTTTTGTCCTTTTTCGTTTGACCAATTGCATTTGTCTGTCCTTTGACTTTCGGTGCTGTGATATAGCTGGAAAATTGCTGAGATCACTTTGATTGATGGCTTCTGGTTATTTCTTTTCTTAATGTACTTGTAGTCATGAAGGCATGTAGTGTACGGAGTATTATATTTCTGTTTAAATTAGTTTAAAGATATAGTATACTTCTGCATATACGTTGTGTAATTGATTTAACAAACTAGTACAATGTGTGTTTATAGGGGGATTCACCTAAAATGTTCTTAGTTATTTATTCATGCATGTCTGAAAATTTGCAGTCATATGATGTTTGAATATATTGGTGCATTGTGTTAAATGTCAAGGTCGATAAAATTGAGATAAATTACTATCAAAATGACATGTTTTAACCGTTGTTTGTCCTTTTTCTTTTCGCCATTCGATTTACAGATTCTGATTACCCCTTTGGTATCTTCAAACTCTTTCTTAATACTACTACATGAGGAGAGGGGTCATGTTGGTAAAATTTTCGAGTAATTAAGGTAAAGGGTCCATGTCGGTCAAAGACTCTTTCTTTTGTAAAAAAAAATTTTGTATTGTGTTATTACTGTTTGTATTACTTATTGTTTGTATTACTTATTGTTTGTATTACTTATTGTTTGTATTACTTATTGTTTATATTACTGTATTCCTTGACCCTTATGGGTGTAAAATGCAATTAAATAAATTAAATTATTAAAATGCAAATTGGGGTCCGTTGTTGAACTTGTGATTAAAATAATCATATGATTAGCCATAATTACATTTTTAATTCCTAATCACATACATTTTTTTTGTGCTTAGCTAGGGCAAGGATTAAATTATGTTGTTGAACTGTTTTTAATCAATGTATTAACTAATCATATTTTTAATCATTGCATTAGCTAATTATGTGATTAGGAATTAAAAATGTAATTAGGACTAATCATATGATTAGTTTAATCATAAGTTCAACAACGGACCCCAGATGTCTTTATTTAGTGCAAAGTCAAAAGATGAGAAGGTCAAATAATTTATGTAATGCTTTGTTGACAATTTGTCTTCTTTTGTCCTTTTTCGTTTGGCCAATTGCATTTGTCTGTCCTTTGACTTAGGTGCTGTGATATAGCTGAAAAATTGCTGAGATCACTTTGATTGATGACTTCTGGTTATTTCATTTCTTAAGGTACTTGTAGTCATGAAGGCATGTAGTGTACGGAGTATTATATTTCTGTAAAGATATAGTATATTTCTGCATATACGTTGTGTAATTGATCTAACAAACTAGTACAATGTGTGTTTATAGGGGGGTTCACCTAAAATGTTCTTGGTTATTTATTCATGCATGTCTGAAAATTTGCAGTCATATGATGTTTGAATATATTGGTGCATTGTGTTAAATATCATGGTTGATAAAATTGAGACAAATTACTATCAAAATGACATGTTTTAACCGTTGTTTGTCCTTTTTCTTTTCGCCATTCGATTTACAGATTCTGATTACCCCTTTGGTATCTTCAAACTCTTTCTTAATACTACTACATGAGGAGAGGGATCATGTTGGTAAAATGTTCGAGTAATTAAGGTAAAGGGTCCATGTCGGTCAAAGACTCTTTCTTTTGTAAAAAAACAAAATTGTATTGTGTTATTACTGTTTGTATTACTTATTGTTTGTATTACTTATTGTTTGTATTACTGTATTCCTTGACCCTTACGGGTGTAAAATGCAATTAAATAAATTAAATTATTAAAATGCAAATGTCTTTATTTAGTGCAAAGTCAAAAGATGGGAAGGTCAAATAATTTAAAAGTCATCGGAAGCTAGAAAACAAAATAGCCAGAAAAGGGAGAAAAATGAATATTAGTGACATATACTCCCACTAAGTTGATTTTGAGGTCTGTCCGGATTACTACAATGAAAGGGGTCGTTCTGGTCCTGATCGTACAGTAGTTGGACTTACAACTTCCTGTGAAAACAGTACATACCACCACTGAAGTTAATAGTTAGAATCCTGTTAAAGGCGAGGTGTACTCGATACAACATTATGTGATAAAGTTTGTCAATGACTTGCGGCAGGTCGGTAGTTTTCGTCGGGTACTCCTCCATCTATAAAACTGACCGCTACGATATTATACATATTGTTGGATGTGGCGTTAAACAATATAACACTAACTCTGTTTCTCTATACTTACTTTGATGTTACACTTTCAAGGTAGACTCCATTTTGAAAATAACCGACGATGGGAAAACCTGGATACGAAATCCGATAACCATCAACAACGGTTGGAAATACAAATTTCATTTCAGTGTCAACACAGCTATGAGGATCATCAATAACTTTGATGGTAAACTGTAATTGAATATGAAAAATAAACTGCATTGTGCTGTCTAGATCTGAATGGAATATTTCAAAGTCCATTATTACAAGAAGAGTTTGAAGATACCAAATGAGTAATCAGAATCCGTAAATCGAAGAAGGACAGGCAACACAATGGCCAAAAGAAAAAGGACAAACAACGATCCACAAATCACTACACATACAGCTAAAGATCGAGTAACGCGAACTCCACTAATACTAGACATGAAACACTACGGGTGCCATTTGTGGAGCAGGAACTGCTTACCCATCCATAGCACATGAGTTCACCCCGGGCCTTTTTCATTTGGCCATTGTTTTGTCTATCCTTCTTCGATTTACGGCTTCTGATTACCCCTTTGCTATCTTCAAACTTTTCTTGACATTTTTTTTTTTTTTTTTGCATTTTCAGTGACACTATCTACATAAGGAATACTGTGAATCAGGTGTGGTTTCTAAAATAGTTTCACGATCCGTTAGATTGCATACAATCACGGTCAGCTGTTATATATATCTCACGTACGTGACTATGTATCTGATATTAAATGTATTAGCATAAAACAGAAACTACCTTTGTGGGTAAACGGCTTTCATACAAATTAAATTTCATGTGCTCATTTAATTTGACGGTCACCCTTCAACAATTTACTGACCGTCCAAATAACGATAGACGGTCACTAGGGAACTTAGAACTTATAATAGATAGCTCTAAGCATGCACATGATATATTTAATACAAATCATGCATTTTTGTGTTCACTTCTCTAATTGTATCCAATCGTAGGTAAATAACGGTTGATTACCACCTGATACTACCGGAGAGTATCGGGGCGTGATCAGACGTGGGTTATCGGTGACAAATACAATCTAAAGGTCTGTTTTTTTAATTCTTAACCATTAACCTGACGAGTTTCACTACATATTTTCATGTTCAAAATTCGATGACAACCGCAATCTACTTATTAGGAAATAAATTAGAAATAGACCACACTCATTAAAATTCAGTTCACTTATGAATATTAATAACTCGTCTGATATGAATAATTTGTGCAAATTTATTAGAATAGTGAATCAAATGTTGGACTCTCCTGTGTAATATTTATTTATTTATGTCTTTTTTATATTTCTTGTCTGCAGCTTTATGAATTGTATTGCAAAGCTCTTCAATCTTACAAAGCTCTTCAGTCTTACTTTTTGTTCATTTTGTTTTCGTATATGTAATTTGTGTATTTCTCTATACCATTGTAAATTGGATTATGAGAATAAAAGATGTATACTGTTTTAAACTGTTTTATGGTTGAGCATTTTTTTTTTTCGATGTGGTTTTAACCATGCGGTTAAATGGTTAAAAACATCTTAACCGGGATCGAAGCGCGGTTGAATATGTTTGAACCTTTTTAATTACCAGTATCAGTTGAATTGTTTTATTTGTAAATGAAGAATTAATTTTACTTTGTTAAAAAATAATCAATGAACTAGAAAATTTCTCTTAAATATTGTTCTTCAACCATTGCGTTTTCTATCTATCTTAAACTTGTTTCAGGTTGTTTTCAACCATAAACAAGTTTTGAGAATATAAAAACAGGCCTTAAATGTATCCAATCGTAGGTAAATAACGGGTGATTACCACCCCATACTATCGGAGAGTATCGGGGCGTGATCACTCGTGGGCTATCGGTGACGAATACACTCTAAATGTATCCAATCGTAGGTAAGCCACGGCTGATTACTACCCGATACTATCGGAGAGTATCGGGGCGTGATCAGTCGTGGGCTATCGGTGATGAATACCGATATATCTCTCGTGTGCGCCTATCTATTGTACTGTTGGTTTTCATAAACATATAGTTTGACAGCCGGTAACATTGAAGATCACGGTCAAACTGGTGAACGGCGTTTTCTATGCACACAAAATAGTGTATTTAAATTATCTGTTTTGTATATACATTTGGTATGTTTTGTGTATGTTTATGGGATTTAGATTTGATCATATTTATTCCAGGAGGTGTTAGGTATGGAAGTGGGATTTACTTATACCTATACAATCCATTATTTCCCAACACCACTAGAATGAGTTCGATTATCACACATGGCTAGGTGTACTCGATACAACTTCATATGATGAAGTTAGTCACTAAAATGAATTCGACTCCCACCCATGACGAGGTGTACTTGATTTAACTTTATATAATAAAGTGTATCAATAACTTGAGTTTGGTGATTTTCTCCAGTTTCCTCAACGAATGAAACCACCTGCTATGATATAACTGAAATATTGTTGAATGTGACGTTAAACGACAATAATTCATATACAAGCCATTGAATAAGATAGAACCATACCTGTAGAGGTATTTTGCTAATACTGTGTCGTGGAGTTATTGTGTCATTTCCAACTTTAATTGTATAGGTAGGGAAATCTTCAATCATCAGAGTAACACGATAAGCAGATCCGGTCACATATCCATTTTTTGTTGTCGCGTCAATGATAAGTTGTCCCAGTGCCTAAAACAAAAATAACACCAGATATACCATATTCTCAATAAAAAACGTAGATATCAAATTTAGTACACACGTCGCATTTCTGGAAAAAGCTTCATCAGGTACGCTAAGGTGTATATTGAATTATTATTCAATTTATTAAATCGTGATCTGGATTACTAGTATATTAATACACTATTGGTTCATTGATTTTTGGTGTTTAACGCCACTTTCATCAATATTTCAGCTATATCATGGCGACCAATTTTAGTGGTGGAGGAAGCCGGAGTACCCGGAGAGAACCACCGACCATGGGCAAGCAACTGGTAAACTTTATCACTTGCGGCTGCGAGTCGAGTTCACCCTTTTTGTAATGTACAAAGTCGGGCGCGAACCCACGCCGTATTGGTGATATGCTTGTGTGAGTTGTTAGATCCAACGACCTTACTCATTGAGCCACCCGGGCCCCTCTACGATATTGGTATTCTTGGAACATTTGTATTGCTCATTCATTTGTTTTCTGTGTAGTATTTTGTGCATCATTGTTGGTATATTCTATTTTGGGCATTGGATTTGGTGTCATTGGATTTGAGGCCTCTGATAAATATTCCTTTAGTATCTTCAAACTGTTCTTAACCACATATTCCTCTGCATGACCAGAATTTGGTCTGATAGTTATTTGTAGTATCAAATTCTTAAAAAGTAGCTCATGATTTACCATTTGGCACAAGTGATGGGACAAATGTAAAAGCAAAAAGAAAACCAGCCGTTTGTTCATAATTTGCTGATTTCTAAATAACACTAGTATAATACCTTAAAATGGATGACGCTATAACAATTTCGATCGCTATATTATCTGTACGATCGCTTTTGACAAAATGCAGTAAATTAAATATCTACGTTTTTATAACTACCACTGGGTCGATACCTCTGACACTGGATATCCCTGGGGGTATACTTCGCCCAATAGTCAGGGATGTGGCAAAGACAAGGTTCACTCGGTATATTTAGGTTTGCAAATTTTCATTTCCTAAATAATCTACCCCAAGCATAGGTAACATTAGCGGATATTGGTTAGTTATGTGGACTAGTTCGGAATGTGTTCGGTTTATACAGGTGAAATTCACACAAAACATCTACATTAGGGATTTATATAAGTTCTTGTTTATTACTATAGGTACTATAGAAATCAGAGATTCATATCAATGATAGTCCAAACATATTTGCAAGCACTCTAACAAAGCATCAACTGCTCCGTAATACCTGTGTATATCAGCAACATTTCTACAACCAATCCAATCAATTAAGAATCTGTATACTATTTCAGTTGAATAATTACCGATTTCAAAACAAATTGTGGAAGTGATGTGCAAGCACCACCACATTCATCAGGGTAGGCAACTCTTGCACGAATATCGTCAGCATCAGGATCTTCTACTGGCAATATGATCGTTGTAGGACAACCAAACGGAATTCTGAAATACATTATCAGGTAATATTAAACTATGAGATGAAATTTCATGTGATTGTCAACAATTCCAACAATATCAACAAAGCAAACAACAATCTCTCACCTGAAATTATTGAAAACAAAAAAAATCCATGGCATGAGTTAAAATCAAAGTCCTGGCTTCGGACAGGCACAAAAATGTGACGAGGTTATTAAACCGGCTAATGTGATTCCCTCTTAATAAATGGATCCCCATTGACAATACAGATACTTAGTATACACAAACAATAAGTGTGGTTTCATTGAAAAGGATTGAAATGTGGTGTAGGTATTTAATAAGGAAAATAAAAATGGAAATATTCTGAAGTCATGACAACATTTGCAATTAGAAAATTGGAATATCATTGCATGATTGTTACATTAATGGCTGTACCATGCGACTTAACTGACCGTTACGGAATATATGTGTCACAAATGACCACTGATATGTTCCACTTGTCGTAATCACAATCAGGCCTTTTCTTCATTCATGACATCACCGGGTTTGTAGGAAGAGGAACACGACGGAGGCCATTAGTGGGACAGGAACTGCCTACCCTTCCGGAGCACCTGAGTTCACCTCCGATTCATATAGGGTTCGTGTGACTCAATCTTTAGTTTTCTGTGTAGTACTTTGTCATAAAATAAAAAAAGCAAAAGATACCACACTGTCGGAACAATTCCAAAATCAAATATCAAAATCGTAGAAAGAGGCAAAAATATGTACCCCCCCCCACCCCTTAATACACAAATACATCAGCAGATCAGTGTTTGCCCTTTTGACATATTCCGTTGGCCATTGCATTGATTCAACCCACCATTTCTTTAGAAATGCCTGTACCAAGTCAGGGCAATTGCGGTTTTCCAGTTTTCCGGTTGTTGACTGATTTTGTCTGTTTATTGATTTGTGAGTTTTGACTTTTCCTTTAGAAGATTGCTCGGTGGTCGGTAATTTTGTTATTACCCTTATTGACTTTAATTCGATTTACGGCTTCTGATTATTCCTATAGTATCTTCAAACATGTCTTACGTTGTGTAAATAGAGAATATACTGTAAATAGAGAATATACTGTAAATAGAGAATATTCGTGGTTTCTTCAATTATTTTCAATATCGCACCATTATTCAACCAGAGACGACAAACTCATCTCGAGAGCTCTGAAAAAGTCATGTCAAATACAACTTATCATATACTTAAAACAGAGGAAACAATACTTCACCGTGAATGATATCTATATCTTCACGGGTGATTAATATCGAACGAACTTCCTTGTTTATATTATATATTAAATAAACCTACAGAAGTACTAAGTACATGTATATGATAACAATCTTTTAAACAATTACGTCGACAAGTGCACCATTGTTTCCGGTTTAAATATAGTCAAGGGTACAACCTCTATCCATTTATATTGCAGTTACTGTTTAAGCACAATATAATCGTTTCTGACATGTTTATTTATAATATACGGGCCTGAGATTGGTTGTGTTGTATTTATTGAACAGAAATACCAGCGTATCATGTGATGTGTTGTTAGGTCTGTCAAATTATCTAATGATGCATGAGTAATTTTGTTCGATTGGGGACTTGTATTTTGCGAACGTAAATCAAAGATGCCAGGGAAAAAAACCCTTTTTGATAGGAAATGTGAAGGACTTGTACGAAAATAATTTTGAAGCTGGCAGACGAGCCGCCATGAACTTCGACGGGCTCATGGCTTCTGTAACTAGAATTGATACTGTAACAGTGGTTCCGTCACAGTCTTGTGAGGGAAAAATGAACAAATATATTTATACCGATAATATTATCACTGTCAACTAAAGCTTTCCTTTTTCTGACTCTTCACAACCTCATGTATCATCTTAGATAATTTTGGATTGGTTTGATGTTGTTTAACTAACGCCACTGTCAACAATATTTCAGTTATATCGTGGCATTCAGTTTTATTGTTGGAAGAAACCCGGAGGACGCGGAGAAAACCACCGACCTGTCGCAACTCATTGTCCAACTTTATCACATAATGTTGTATATCTCGCTATGATAGAGATTCGAACTCACAACATCAGTGATAGGCACTAATTGCATAGGTAGTTGTAAATCCAACTACCATACAATTTGTTCCACGACGGCCCCCTTTGAAATGAACGATATATTAACCCTCTCTGAGTCTTTCGGATGAGACAAGTAGACAAAGTTTTGCAAAAACCAGTATTTGACGATGAGGTGAAAAATGGGAAAGAACACCAGGAAGATTTACACCCGAATAAAATGAAATATTTCATATTTTCCTCTATGTAAAATTATGTCTTTTTTCTGTCTTGTTCTTCTATTATAAATTTATGTCATTACCCCAATGTCGGTGGAACTGCTGCCACGGGACTAGCATTTGGTAGGTTGCTATCGTTTCTTTTCCTAAGATCGATTGTTGTGACTAGCCTTCCTAACCCACCTGCTGGCACTGTCCATGGAATTCCATCTAATCTGAAAGAAAATGTCGTAAAACTCTCAGAATATGATAAAGGGAGTGTTTATTGTTTAACGTCAATGAGAAATTTTTCAGCTATATCATGGCGAGAACAAGTTACATTCAGTGGAATGGCGATGTCCGCTTTGTACTAGATCAACACGTTTAATTGTATCTTTATAGTGGTAGCTCACTGAAACAACAATCCACGGGTAGACATGTCGCCCCATTTGGTCATCATTATCCTGATTCCGAGCCAAACAGCCTGTGTTCTTACGTCTTGATGCTGCATGTTACGAGGAGAAGCACCAAATACAAATTTTATAGTTGATGGTTTGACCCGACCGGAGCTCGAACTCACGATCATCTACCGCACTCGAGGCGAGCACGCTAACCATTACACCACTGATATGATCATATTCTGATAGAAGGAAACAGGACGATATGGCATAGAAATCCCCACAAGGGTTGCAAAAAGCAACACTGGTGTTAAATGAAAATAAATTCTATTTTCAACATTAGAAATCGGATTTGTAATATTTGTGAGCAGATATCTGGAGTTATGGTTGTGGTGTCTAATTCCACTTTCTACGATAGTTCAGCTAAATCGTGATGGTCAGTTTTATTGGTGGAGGAAATAGGGGTACCCGGAGAAATTCACCGACCTGACGCAAGTCATTGACAAGCTTATCACACATTGTTGTATCGAGTACACATCGCCATCAGCGGGATTTGAACTCGGATTCCAGCTTGCGTGTTTATATTCATATTTAATATGTAAATTACCTTAATGTATATCTTGTACTTTCTGGTCTGTCGTGAAAAAAATAATTTTCACCTTGTTCCCATCCAGGACTGTTTTCACTCACTGATGTCAGTACTGTATTGATATCAGATAAATTAGTTGTTGATTTACATCCAGATAAACACCGCCATTGTAGCGAAGATAAAGGTGATGGAACCGATCCTAGTTTATATAACTTTGCCGACGAACAGTTTTGCCCACATGGTCCTGTCCCTTTTTCCCATGTCATTCGATATGTGAACCGTACCTGAAATATATACGATCTTGGCTGTTGTGAAAAAGATTTGATTATGAAACTTGCTCAGAATTCACAAAGCAAAAGAATGGTTTATATGATGCCCCCCGCCTTTGATATCAATGCCTATATAAGGGTATAAACACACTATGATGGAAGGTTTTGTGACCAATATACTAGTTTAACACGTCACTGTTTACTGAGGTAGCCGCTTAAAGCAGGGGAGTGAGCAGTCTTGTATTTGTGTATTAGAGATATCGATTTTGCGTCTTTCTACTGTTATCCTGTAGGACTTTTGGACACTTCTAAAGGTGTGCTATCTTTATTTTTATTTCATTACAGTTTAGCATGTGTCTGTTCTGTCATTCATACAGATTCAGCGATCAAGACAGGGATACCCGTAAGAATGGAAAATTGCCTTACACTGGATATAGAGAGCTTAATGCAACTTCTTTCAATAATATTAAACTGTCAATTTTGTTAGTTATGGATGATGGTGTACTCAGTGCCGTCTTAACGTATGGGCACGCTAGGCAGTTGCTCGGGGACCCGCGGCCCTGGATATACTAGCGACAAAATCACTGGGAAGTATAATTACAGACATTGGTCGTGATATGCAATGATAAGGAAGTTTAT
>MJUT01038149.1:341143-360588 GCA_002080005.1 Gigantidas platifrons
CCATTAAAAATGACAAAGTTCAACTTTCCGAGCTTTTTCTGCCAATAAAAATGACAAAGTCCAACTTTCCGAACTTTTTTCCCCAATGAAAATGACAAAGTCCAACTTTCCGCACTTTTTCCGACATAAAAAATTACAAAGTTCAAATTTCCGCACTTTTTCCGACCTATAAAATGACAGTCCAAATTTCCGCATCTTTTTCCACCATTAAAAATGATTAAGTCCAACTTTCCGAGCTTTTTCCGACATAAAAAAGGACAAAGTTCAAATTTCTGCACTTTTTCCGACCTAAAAAATGGCAAAGTCCAAATTTCCAAGCTGTTTCCAAATATTTCCGAATTATTTCATTCGGAATTCCGAACTCTATTCGGAATCTCCTGCTACAATGGCTATCCCAGCCTATTTTGCTTTAGATTTGTTTAATGATTTCAGTGGATAAGGTTTTCAAATGATTTTTTGTTCTGTACATTTTTATGTTAAATTACATGTATGCCTTTTATGTACCTGAATAAATATTATTATTATTATTATTATTATTAGAAAAACGCATTAGCACAAAGTTACTGTGCAGGATAAATTATACATAACATGTAGCTCATTAATCTAGCCCTAGATGTAGCAGGATTTTTTCTTAAATAAAGTTCTATTTTTAGTAGCAGTAGTCATATGCATATTGGATGGAGGTTGACATAATCAGATAAGATTTTGAAAGAAAACCAGCTATAGACCACCCCAGCCTGGTTTCGCTTAAATTTACCCTGTGGTTTCAGAAGAAACACTTTTAAATCAATTGTTCAGTAGTCAATACATTGTGTTTCAGCAAAACCCAATACATCTCGTATCTGCCATTACAATGTAACAACTGTGCAAGTTTCAGCTTATATTGGTAAGGTGAAAAATTCGGGGGAGGGGAGGGGGGCAGGGACTGTACGTGTGTTTTACCCTCTTTCTTCCACATACATTTGTATGATCTGCTAACAGTATATTTTGTAGTGACATCAGCCATTAGGCACAAAAATTTAGTCAAATATATTTTGCATATTGGCCATTCAGAAACAAGCATTTCTTGTGGTGAAAACCTTTTCTGCTGAAAATATAATGATTCCTATAAAGATTGGTTCCAACTGGCACAGTGGCCATGCTTTTGGTTCAGTCAAAATGAAATGAAGATAGTATTGTATAAGTCCTTCCCAACAGCATTTATACTGCAAAGTTTGGCTCCAACTTTCACAGTACCTAATTCTAGACAGAAGATTTTTCAAAAATGTTTATCCAATGAGAAAAAACAATGCATGTTGTTGCAGCAATGCCTTTTTCCAATCAAAGTGAAATATTTTAACAAAATAAACCACAAGATACTTTGGTTGCAATTGGCCAAGTAATGAAATTCTGGTACGATTTGAGTGGATGAGTGATTATTGTTTAACACCATATGAGCAATTTTGCAGCTATATGTATGCCATGGCGAGAACAAGTCACATTTGATGAGATGATACCGATATTATTTGTACCAGATCAATATGTTGAGTTGGATTCCTGAAAGAACAGTTCGTGGGTAGACATGTCAGTCCACTGAGACACATTATCCTAATTCTGAGCCAACCAGTCTTTGCTTTTTATCCCCTCGCCAATGAAGTTGCTATGGGATATAGTAACCCTACCGTCCATCCTCCCGTAACATCCTTGTGAATACTCTAGAATCAACATCCTTCAATGGATTTTGACCAAACTTGGTACATACTTAGTTCTTAAGAGAATCTGGAACCCTATTGATTTTCAAGGTCATGGATCAAAGGTCAAGGTCACCAGGTCAGATTTTTAAGCGAGGGGATATACCACGTTTTGCATTGCCCTTGTTCTCCTTAATGTTGTGTGCTTAGGGAGAAGCAACAAATACCAATTTTATAATCTTTGGGTTGACCTGACAAGAGAATTGAACCCATGAGGTGAGCATACCAACCATTACACCACCGATGCAGTTTGCAAGATTAGAATTTTCTTACAATTGCTATTTTGCTTTATGCTTCCCTATATGTCCATTTGTACATTGGCTCCCTTTGACCCTTTTCATCGTGAAAACCTTAATAGGTTAAATCACGATCACGACGATGGCCCACGACAACAGACCCATACCGTATTAGACAGCAATATTTGTGTGGTCATACATGGCTTTCAATTCTTAAATGGATATTCAATTTACATACAGAAAAAAACTGCCACAACGTTCTTAATTTTTTAATTAATAACTAAACGTAAAAATTTCAATTTGAAATACAAAATATACTCTAAAATAGGAATATTCCATTTAATATATACTTCCGATAAAAGGAAGGTACATGAACTTGAATAAAACACTACCGTAGGTATATGTAGGTCTAATATAAGAAAGTTACCGCTACAGGTGGCCCATTTATTTTGTTATTTACATTGGGTTGGAGGTATAATTAAATGTCCTTTTGACAATGATGAATAAAGGCAAAATGATTGTCTACAATTTGTTGGAGATTTTTATCTTATACAGATCTAAAAAACAACTTTATCCTGCAGCTAGGGTAAGGGGTTATGGTGTTTAACGTCACTTTCAACAATATTTCAGTTATATCATGGGGGTCTGTTTTATTGGTGGAGGAAACCGGTATACCCGGAGAAAACCACGGATAAACATAATTATCTAACATTATGTAAGTTTTCCTTTGTAATTAACGATAGTAGCCTGTGTGATACAAGGTGTCTGATACAAGATGTTGTATGACCACACTGTGGTGATAAAGGAATGGCGCGACGTTTTCTACCGAACTCCTTTGTCATGACGTCATATCGTTGGAATGCAGGGAAAAACACATTAATTCTCATTTTCAAAGACATAGTTTCAATATTTCCGGCAACTGTAAGTTCCAAATTTCTTTTTTTAAAACGTTGTCGGATTGTACAGTGACACTGAAAGTGATTGAACAGTAATTCGACATTGGTGAAGGAAGGGCAACAAATTACGAGACGTCATGTCCAAATGTAGTCTTCCTGAGAGTATTGTAAACAAAATTGTAAATATTAATTCGATCCTTGTTATTTGTTTAAAATTTGTTTTTATTGACATGTTAGATAAACTTATTACATACATAGTGTGTTGGTACAAGACTATGTATCGGGTCTTGCCTGTTGGGTGAACTAACCGCATCACAACTCGTAGTGATACTGGTTCACACAACAGGCTCGACCTGATACAAAGTCTTGTACCACCACACTATGTATGTAATGGGTATATATCCTATCTGTATTTAAATTATATGTATATACATATGTATTACACCACCAGTACTGAATATTATAACAAATCCTTGTCACTCAAATCAATCATGGCGTTAAACAACACTCACTCGCTCTCTCATATCAATCAACGTATTTTTTTTGTCCCGTCTTAAGTCAGAGTCATTTCATGACAATTTCATCATAGTAATAAGTTCTTATTATGCTATATAACACAAACACTTTAACTTTGAAACAAAAAAGTATAAATTATTGCGACAATGTCTCACAAAATCACATGTCATTATTTGAAAATAAACTTATTTGAGTACAAGATACTGAAGCTGACTGTTCATAAATTCATTGTTAAACCATTTACAATATTATATTGCTAAAGAATATTCTGTCTTGTTATAGCTAAATATAACTACAATACTTGTAATAATAAAAATATGAATAACAATTATTGCTCCAGAATGTTACACTTATATATCACAATTCTAAAAAAAACCCACTTTAAAATAAAGTTTAGTTACTTGTACAAACTTATATTATACAAATAGTTCATGGCACTGAGGGCCATTTGACTCAAAGTGCTGTGAACTATTTGTTATATAATACACGACAAATCAAAGCTACATCAATCAGAACACAATTGGATGAATTATATGGACATTCTTAATACAAATACTAAAACAATCACTAAAACGAGAGATTTATGTAGGCGAAAAATGGAAATCTAAGTGATGATAGGCACTGATTGCATAGGTAGTTGTAAATCTAACTTAATCATATGATCATGACTACCACGACCCAGTGATCTCACTTCATACGATTCATTTATAAAAATGCTGGTTTACTGAACACAAAACATAAAATTAATTTTTCACAGTAAATACAAGTAAACAATTAATCAACAATACAGATAATATATATATTATATACATTATGAAGTATACAAATAAACCTTGTATTTTGTCAAAATAATTAAATCAGATGTTTGTTGGATCTATTTGTTCTGACAACTATATATAACAACATCTGAGTTAACCTTTTACTTTCACTTTCAGAAACTCTCTAAACATTTCATAAACTGCTACACTATATAATACCTAATTTTGGTATGGAGTCACATTAGCTAACCTTTACTTACAAACAACTAATTTCAATTATTGGTGGTTTGGTTTTTGTAAATGTAAATTTGGCTTAAAGGCATATTCACTCAGTCTACGATTTTGTTGAGAAAATTTTTAACTGTCCATAGATGATTTATTTAAGCTATCATTAAACAGTTATGCTGCAAAAGATACGATTGGTGCTCTTTTTTTGACAAAAAAGAGACCCAAAACTATCGTTAACGGAATTATTGTCCAGGATGACAAAAATTCAAAGTGAAAGTAACAGCGCCACCTATAAAAAATGGAAGTTCGGAACTCTCAGGGCTTTAGCTTTGAGGTAAGGAAAATACTGTTTAGATTCAAACACTTCAAATTGTCACGCTCGTTTAATGTTGTTTGAATCTTAATGTTTCGTAGCGTATTCACCAATAATTCGGTGTTTAATCTTCATTTTATGAAGGTCAGTACGGAAAACGACAATAACTTTGGGTATGAAAAATTATGGTTTTGGTAGACAATATGCCTTTAGTAAGAGTCAAAATTATGATAACATATATTGTATGTTAACCAGAGCATGAATGGTCACTTTCAATATTAAATGCTTCTACATATCTAAGACAATTATTTTTTTGTTCTATTTTCTTTCAATTCGGTTGTTTCGAATCATTTCCATTCCGTCAAAATTTTGTTATTTTCGTCTGCCAGATCACGTGATTTCGATAGAACTGCTGGCCCTGAGCTTCCGGTGTCAATGTACACAACAAAAACTCCAATCGATATGTGCCGTTTTAACGTTCGATTCTCAAGTTAAAAGTATCTTAACATTTTCTGTAAAAGACATATATCAATTAAATTATTTTATTTGTATCAAAGACTTCAACGCAGAGACAAATAATTCTTTAAAATTAAATTTGTTTTCTTTCTTTATTTGCGGCTGTCAGCATCATGAAAGGAAAACGATCTGCCTTTATGTATATATTTCTTATATAAAACAGATAGTGGGGTACCGAACACCAGTATTTATTCAGCGGTTACCTTGGCGTCTCCATATTACAATTACTTATAATCTACCGCATCTACGACTATGATATGCTGACGTTGTCACAGTAATAGCGTAAACACCGGAAGTCGCCTGCCAATTTGTTCAGAGGTCAAGACACGAAAAAGACAGAACGTGGTCTGAATTGACATGATTCGAAACAACCGAATTGATTGATTTTGCTGTAAAAACAAACACATACACAATGAAACCTGTCTAAACCTTGGGACTAGCTTTTGTATTCGGAAGAGACGGGTTAAAATCAGCAAAGATCTCCCACATTGGCACTTTATTTAAAGTTTAGTAATACAGGATTTTCTTTTATTCAGGGTTAGGTTTAGACAAGATTCACTGTATGTATATTGTAAATATAAAAGTTTGTGTGTGTAAGACACACGGGTGTCATCAGTCCATCATAGACATGACACCTATAAAAAAAATCAACCTCAACCAAAATGAAATATGATATATAATGATAACTTGAATGAGATGTATTTATTGGCTCTGCTTTGCAGGTGCCACAAAGTCTCTTTTCCAGCATGACATCATACTATGTAATTGACCAATCAATGATTAGTATTTGTGCTATGAAGTGAAGCCAGGCATCATTCTCTGGATTCTACATAGACTTCAATGCAATTTTTTTTATATTAATTATTTGATATTTCATCGACAGAAGTTAGGGTTAGGGTTATGATGTTTAAGGCCACATTCAACAATATTTCTGTAAATATAGTAATAAAATTAACATCTGTTCCTCATCACTGACACTAAATCAGATCTCTATTTTGATTTTCTTCACGTTATATATTAGACACGCTTTAAAATTTTATTTGGTAAAAATTAAAATTAAAATTTTCCATTGAAATAGAGGTAAAATCCCAAGGATACTAATCTTACTGATTCACCTTCCTCGATCATTATTAAATGCCAGATAAGAGAATATTAAAGCATATACAGCCAAACCTTCCCATGCAGTCACCTCTTTTAAGTGGTCACCTGTGTTAAAAGGTCACCTTTTTAGTGTCCTGTCAGAAAATTTCATATGAATTTAACCTTTTTAAGAGGTTACATGTCTTATAAGGCCACTTTTTCTTGGTCCCAAAGGTGACCTCTTAATACAGGTTTGACTAAAAAGAAAAATGTCCGAATAATAAAAAGGAAATATAAATGACAAATATAGATACACAAAAGACAGATTATTCGGTCTAGTTTGACAGTATTTTTAGCTTTATTTTACACAACAGTATAAGTCACATCATTTCCTGACTAAAGTTTGTCCTATTTGTTCGGTTCTTTCAATCATTCTCGTCTTCCCTGATAGTTGCCCTGATCTTAGCCCACTCTGTTCTGACTGGTGCCTGGCTCCATGCCATACTACTTCCTATACTGGAAGCTCCATGTCTATCTGCAAATGGACAAAAAAATGCTTTTAATCACATTTTTATTCTATCTATAAACCCTCAAACAGTTAAGGATATCACATTAGTGGTTCTCCTTTCATCATTTAATGAATAACTTAACAAAATTGTTTTTATAAGTATTTTTGAATAAAAGAATCAACTGGTAATTCTCTGCCCTCGTTGTGAGTTTGAACCCCTCTCAGGCGTTGTGTACTCGATATAACATTATGTGATAAAGTTTGTCAGTGACTTGCGGAAGGTCAGTGGTTTCTCTGGGTTCTCCGGTTTCTTCCTCCAATAAAACTGACTGCCATGATATAACTGAAATATTGCTAAAAGTGGCATTAAACACCATAACCCTAACCCTTTCAGCTCTCTTGAAAAAACTGAATGTTTTCATCTTTCCAGAATTGTTTCCCTTGGTCAACAGAAATGGGATGGACAATTTATAATTGCTTCTCTCTTGAAATACAGTCAAATCTGCCTTATGTGACCTTCCAAGGGAACAGTGAAATATGGTCACATAAGGCAGGTGTTGGCTTAATACAGATTCAATTGACATGAAATGCAGTGTGAATGGAAATAAAAATTAAGGTCACATAATACAAGTTATTGCCTAATAGAGGTGGTCACTAAAGCAGGTTTGACTGGACTTGCTAAAAATATTGGCATTGGCGATTTCTTCTGCAAGTAAAAATACATGTACTGCTACCTCTTGAACACCAATAAAAGCACTGTTCCTTTACTTCGATTTGTATATCTAAGTGGAACATTGGATATTCTCTTAGGTTCATATACAGAGCCGTATTATAAGTCTGCGCTCCTAACAATTCCGAGGGCGACTGCATTGTTAAATAAATGTTTCTCTGTGTAAATTTGATATCAAAAGAAAAATAAATCATTCTTCTATTCAACGATGTAAAAATGTTAAAATAACAATAACTAATAAAATGAATGGAAAAAATGTACATATCGTACATTTACTGTTGATGTTGACATGTTTTATAAGTCTGTGCATTACTTCCTGTACCAGGTATGGAGGGCTTGGAATGCAAAAATTGGGACGAAATGTCAGTGACGGATATATTATTTGGTAGGTGGGAGCTTGCTGTAGCAAACGATCTTTACTTAGAAACAGAAGTGGAAGCAATATTGGTGTGCAGAATTTCAAGGTGCACTGGCTTTCAAGGTTCATATACTTTCAAGGTGTGCAGACTTTTATGGTGCACAGACTTTCAAGGTGCATATACTTTCATTCTAATATCAGTACATCCATATCATTTATAACAACAGTGTAATAGAATACAACAGAAATCTACATAAATTGGAGGTCAGTATTAAAAGTATAATAGTCTCTCTCTTATACGGCCACTCCTTCCGCATAGTAAAATTGGCCGAATTATAGAGGTGGCCTCTCTAATGGAGGACAATTTAGTTGTAATCTACTATCTACTATCTCAGTGCATCTGAAACCTGGCTTGATTAGAGGGGAGTCCTTGGTGGTGTGTGTGTGTGGGAGGGGGGGGAGGGCTAATTAGAAATAAGGCGACACTACTGTATACCTGATTTTCTACTGCCTCTGTATCCAGCTATAACTGACTCAGGCTCATCTCCCTCATTAACCATATGATCAAGCTCTTCTTGTAGCTCAGAAAATGTCTTGTTCTTTTTATTAGGCTCTACAATATATACCCAAAGTATGTCCATTAATGAGTGAGTGCTTGTGGCTTAATGCCAACTCTGCAATTTTTCAGCTATATGATGATGAGTACAAGTTAATTTTCAATTAGATAATGATGAGGTCCGCTTTGTACTAGACCAACACGCTTAGTTGGTTTTTCATTTTTGCACAAGCTCACTGAAATAACAGCCCACAGATAGACATGTCACCCCACTCAGGCACATTATCCTGATTCTGAACCAACCATTTCTTTCTCCTTATTGCTGCATGCTTAGCTGTGAAGCAACAAATATCTATTTTATAGTCTTTGATTTGACCAAATTGGGGCTCAAACCCACGATCTACCACACTCAAGGTGAGCATCACAGATGCAGTGTCCATTAATGTAAAATGATATAATCTTTTTATAATGCTAATTTCTACAATAAGATTCAATATATTGTCTGTGTTGCATGTTTTCATGAGATTATATGAAGGTTTAATATAGTCTACCAAGAATAAAAAGGAGCTGTCATGGTCATATGGTAGTTGGATATGTAACTACCTTTATACAATCAGTGCCTATCACCACTAACGTTGTGAGTTCAAATCCCACTCATGGCGAGGTCTACTCGATACAACAGAATGTGATAAAGTTCGTCTGTGACTTGTGGCAGGTCGGTGGTTTTCTTTGGGTACTCCGGTTTCCTCCACCAATAAAACTGACCGCCACGATATAACTGAAATATTATTGAAAGTGGAGGGAAATGCCATAACGCTAACCAAGGTTAAAAAAACCTTAACATTAGGCTTAACCTAATATAATTTGCATAAATAAAATCTAGAGAAAGTTGATCTGGTAATCACAGATACCCCCGCATTCCAAATTTTCATCCAGAAACCTTTAAAGTCTCTATCTTCTAAGAGAAAAAGGGCCATAATTCAGAAACGGTAAATGTCAATTTCACCATAATCAAACTTAATCTGTATTTTATGGTACATCGCATTGCGTTAAAGTTTGAAAAGATTTGGTTGAGTCGTACCTTAAATATCATCCGGAAACCTAGAAAGTCCCTATTTTCTAAGAGAAAAAGGGCCATAACTTATGAACGATAAATGTGAAATACATCTTAATCAAACTTAACCTGTATTTTATGGCATACAGCATTGTGTGAAAGTTTGAAAAGATTTGTTTGAGCCATACTTTAAATATCATCCGGAAACCTAAAAAGTCCCTATTTTCTAAGAAAAAAAGGGCCATCACTCAGGAATGGTAAATGTGAAATATACTGTAATCGAATTTAACCTGTATTTAATGGTCCAAAGCATTGTGTTAAAGTTTGAAAAGATTTGGTTGAGCCATACTTTAAATATCATCCAGAAACCTAAAAAGTCCCCATTTTCTAAGAGAAAAAGGGCCATAACTCGGGAACGGTAAATGTGAAATTCACCGTAATCGAACTTAACCTATATTTAATGATCCACAGCATTGTGTTAAAGTTTGAAAATATTTGGTTGAGCCATACTTTAAATATCATCCGGAAACCTTAAAAGTCCCTATTTTCTAAGAGAAAAATGGCCATAACTCAGGACCGGTAAATGTGAAATACACCATAATCAAACTTAACCTGTATTTAATGGTCCACAGCATTGTGTTAAAGTTTGAAAAGATTTGGGTGAGCGGTACTTTAATTATTATCTGGAAACGAAAAGTGTGACGGACGAACGGACATGAGGATCCCTATATACCCCTGACTCTTGTCGAGCGGAGGTATAAATACTAGAGAAAGTTGATCTGGTGATCACAGATACCCCCGCATTCCAAATTTTCATCCAGAAACCTTTAAAGTCCCTATCTTTTAAGAGAAAAAGGGCCATAATTCATGAACTGTAAATGTCAATTTCACCATAATCGAACTTAATCTGTATTGTATGGTACATCGTAGGGGTGTAACGATACACTTTTTCCACAAACGATAGGTATTGCAATATTTTATATGTATTATGATACGTATCACGATACGTTTTATAGGATACTGTAACTATTCCTTCACTCGACATGGGTGCTGCCATGTTTTTTTTTTATATGAGGTCGCTTACATACTAGCGGAAATTATAAATATTTGATATTTGATTAATTAATTTTAAAAGCGTAAATTAATCGATTCACTTTTCTCAAAATAATTAAATGATCACTAAAAGAAGAAAACGGAAGTTCAACTACTTTTTAAAAAAAATGAGCATCATATCATTTGTATAGTAAGCAGCCTCCACGTATCATGAACCGAACCGTCCCCAAAATAATCGCGATTTCGGTACATACGGTGAATCGCTTCCCTCTTAGTACATTGCATTGTTTTAAAGTTTGAAAAGATTTGGTTGAGTCATACCTTAAATATCATCCGGAAACCTAGAAAGTCCCTATTTTCTAAGAGAAAAAGGGCCATAACTTATGAACGGTAAATGCGAAATACACCACAATCAAACTTAACCTGTATAATATGGTATACAGCATTGTGTGAAAGTTTGAAAAGATTTGGTTGAGCGGTACTTTAAATATCATTCAGAAACCTAAAAAGTCCCTATTTTGTAAGAGAAAAAGGGCCATAACTCAGGAACGGTAAATGTGAAATACACCATAATCGAACTTAACCTGTATTTAATAGTCCACAGCTTTGTGTTAAAGTTTGAAAAGATTTGGTTGAGAAATACTTTAAATATCATCCAAAAACCTTAAAAAGTCCCTATTTTCTAACAGAAAAAGGGCCATAACTCAGAAACGTTAAATGTTAAATAAACCGTAATCGAACTTAACCTGTATGCAATGATCCACAGCATTGTGTTAAAGTTTGAAAAGATTTGGTTGAGCCATACTTTAAATATCATCCGGAAACCTAAAAAGTCCCTATTTTCTAAGAGAAAAAGGGCCATAACTCAGGAACGGTAAATGTGAAATACACTGTAATCAAACTTAACCTGTATTTAATGGCCCACAGCATTGTGTTAAAGTTTGAAAATATTTGGTTGAGCCATACTTTAAATATCATCCGGAAACCTAAAAAGTCCCTATTTTCTAAGAGGAAAAAGGGCCATAACTCAGGAACGATAAATGTGAAATACACCGTAATCAAACTTAACCTGTATTTAATGGTCCACAGCACTGTGTCAAAGTTTGAAAAGATTTGGTTGAACAGTACTTTAATTATTATCCAGAAACGAAAAGTGTGATGGAATGACGAACGGACGAACGGACGAATGGACATGAGGATCCCTATATACCCCCGACTCTCGTCGAGCAAGGGAATAATAAGTGCAAATTCTCTGCCAAAAAGAATAAAAAAGAAAAGAAAAAAGGAATTTCAAAATGACCACCTTTTCGACTTCAACAATTCAGGTGACACAAAAAGTAAAATGGACACAATTCATATTTCTAATGTTCCTGTTGCACTTTTTCAGTTTTCTAAGTTCAGTATTTGTGAATTTTGTTTGCCCGTGTCTTTGTTCTTTTTACCATTGTTTCGTCTTTTTTTATTTATTTGTGGCTTTTGATCATGTAATAGTATATCATGACTTTACTCCCCATGAAGGGTGCCACATGTGGAGCAGGAACGGCTTACCCTTCCTGAGCACCTGAGTTGACACACGGTCTTTAGTGGTGTTCGTGTTGCTAGATCTTTAGTTTTCTATGTAAGGTTTTGAGGATCATTGTTTGTCCTTTTGTCTTTTTTCTTTTTGCAATTGTGTTGTCTGTCCTTCTTAGAATTACGGCTTCTGATTACCCCTTTGGTATCTTCAAACTTTTCTATTGAAAGCCTTGCTGAAAAGAAACAAAGGAGAAAAAAGACAACTACATACTAAACCTCTCATCCCAGCTATAAGGCATGAACTTGTTAATATCTAGGCCCTTTTGTCTTAGTTCTATCCGTGTCTTCCTTAGAGGACCTTTATTCTCCTTCTCATCTCTATGCTTATGTTTGGACCATTCTCTTCCTTTGTGCTAAATTATAAAAAAAATAAAAACAGCTAATATTAATAGTATAACGACAGTTTTGAACGTAAAGACCGAGGTCTGAGTAGAATATAATAAATCTCACTCTGAGTATGATTTCAATAGTAATTTCTTCCTTAGTAAAATATAGTAAATCTCACTCTGAGAATGATTTCATTTGTAATTTCTTTCTGAGTAAAATAAAGTAAAACTCACCCTGAGCATGATTTCATTTGTAATTTCTTTCTGAGTAAAATAAAGTAAAACTCACTCTGAGTATGATTTCATTTGTAATTTCTTCCTTAATAAAATAAAATAAAACTCACTCTGAGTATGATTTCATTTGTAATTTCTTCCTTAGTAAAATAAAGTAAAACTCACTCTGAGTATGATTTCATTTGTAATTTCTTCCTGAGTAAAATAAAGTAAAACTCACTCTGAGTATG
Source organism: Gigantidas platifrons (assembly GCA_002080005.1). Classification (NCBI taxonomy): domain Eukaryota; kingdom Metazoa; phylum Mollusca; class Bivalvia; order Mytilida; family Modiolidae; genus Gigantidas; species Gigantidas platifrons. The sequence continues at coordinate 354,041 of MJUT01038149.1, forward strand.
ATTTCATTTGTAATTTCTTCCTTTTCAACATCTTCTTCTGTTCTTATCTTCATCTGAGCTAACTTCTGTAGTACAAGATTTATCACTGAAATATGAACATTTATATAAATGTCTTATGGTAGTTATACCCTCCCAAAAACCCCCCAAAAACGGAAAAGATAAACAGAGGTACATTATATATACATGGTGACATTAATACAGCAAAATTAACAAGATGAACTGTGAGTTAATGCTCCTGTATGACATGCCCACATATATGTTCAATGTGTATAAAAACCAACTAAGTCGGCAAACAGGAAGTAGGAATTTGACGGGTCCAAAAACGCTTCCCACAATATGGCATACCTATATGAAGTTTGTGACCAAATATTAGATTTCTGCCATGAATAGTTGCTGAGAAAAATGCGACGAAAAATATCTTGGATGGACGGACAGAGGTAAAACAGTATACCCCACCCCCCTCCGATGGAGCGGGGGTATAATTAAAATTGGATTGAAGAAAGTTATGAAAAGAATGTTCACAGTGATGGTCAACAATTCCACCAATATCAACAAAACAAACAATCACCTATACCCTCAAATCATTGAACAAGGTAGCAGGGTAAAACTGATTAATTGCTACTAAGATGTATGGAGAAACAATAAAGCAGTTGAATAATTGCATAGAAATTATTTTGAAGGATCGGAATGTAAAATTTTACGATTTTATGACATATATGAAAATATTTTATGGTTTGTATTTTCATGATTACTTTCAGTTATGAAAGACTAAGCATATCAAACTGTTCTTGTGTTAAGACAATCATAAACAATGAGTGCAACTAAAGGTACTTGTTACTCTATTTGTAAGTTGGTACTTGTTACTCTATTTGTAAGTTGGTACTTGTTACTCTATTTGTAAGTTGGTACTTGTTACTCTATTTGTAAGTTTTCTGTGTAGGGATCCTTGGACTATTGTTTGTCATTTTGTCCTTTTTCTTTTGGTCATTGTATTGTCTGTCCATCTTAGGCTTAATTACAGCTTCTGATTACCCCTTTGGTATTTTCAAACTTTACAAGAAATGAAGAAAGACCATTATAATTACCATTTTGATCTTCTAAAGCTCTTAGTGCTTCAATGTTGACTATCAACAACCAACATGGCGTCTGACTGATATCTTCATGGTCTTCTAGCAGACTCACACTTACAATAGATCTCAGTGGTAAAACTGGTGCCATGTTCAACAAAGACTGAGTGTCTGAGGTATTTGTACATTCTAAAGCAATGCCAATGTGACTGTGAAACTGATTCATTTCAAATATCTGAAATAATTGAATACTTCATAGCATTTGTCACACTATTATTAGAAAGGGTTAGAGTTATGGTGTTTAACACCACTTTCTACAATATTTCAGTTCTATCGTGGCGATCAGTTTTATTGGTGGAGGAAACAGAAGTACCTGGAGAAAACCACGAACCTTTATCATATAATGTTGTATCAAGTACACCTTGTCTAAGAGGGATTCGAACTCACAACTTAGGTGGTAATATGAACTGATTGCAAATTAGGCAGTTGTAAATCCAAATATGATACAACCATGACCACAACAGCCCTTATTATTAGAATGTATAATTGGAAGATAACTAAGCCACCAAGAACACACAAGTACCATGAAAATTACTTCCTTGTTAAGGACCAGGATTTACAGTAAAAAAAAAACCACGATCTAACGCACTAGAGGAAAGCATGCTAATTATAATGCCACTGATGCTGTACATATTATATACATATTTATTCTATATTAGTAAATTGTATTATAATAGATTTCAACTAATAGTCATTTTTGGATTAAAAAACATATTCAATGCCTCAGATTTAATATTCACTGGCGGTAAATGTCACATGTTACTTTTCTTTTAGTAATTTAAAATAGAACATTTCAGATAGAATTATCTATTCTAAAAATAGTAACATGTGACAATAAAAGAATTACTGTCTTTTGATTCTATAAATGTGTGGATTCATTGACTTTTGAAAAAAAATTATATTCACTTCGCCCTTTCGGATCAGTCAATAAATCCACACATTTACCTTATTAAAAGACAGTCATTGTATAAATATCTGTAGATAACGATTCACAATACATAATTTTTACCTTTAAGAAGTCAGTGTTTGGAACTTTTCCATTTTGTTCTATAACTTCTTCAGAAAAACAATAGTTCTGTGGCTGTGTTACGTCTTTAATAATAATACTATTTTTACCCAGTTTTCTAATGTGAATACCACCATCTTCATCCTTCCTTAACACAAGTCCCTGGAAAATAAAATTAATATATAAAATTAAAAGTCAAACCTGCACCTGAGTTCACCCCAAGCTTTTAGTGGGGTGCGTGTTAATAGATCTTTATCTTTATGTGTAATTTTTTGTAGATCGTTGTTTGTCATTTTGTCCTTTTTCTTTTGGTCATTGTGTTGTCGGTCCTTTTCCGATTTACAGATTCTGATTACCCCTTTGGTACCTTCAAATTTGTCTTAAAGGGAAGTTCTATACAACAAATGACCATCTATAAAGAGCAGTCTTATTTTTCCCATTAATGAATAGTGCATATAATTTTAACCTGTTTATAAAGGACAACTGCTCATAAAGGCCACATTTTCAGGTCTCCTTGAGTGGTCTTTATATACATGTTTAACAGTATATGCATATGCAACAATAAAGATAAATAATTTCTCAATTCCATTTGAGCTTGGAAAATAAATATTTGAACAGAGGTCTATGATTAGCATTAACAATTTATTGATACATTTAATTTTGAAATTCATTGTTCCTAAAAAAATGTAATTATTATTAAAACTAAGGCACACATTACCGGTATCTTAGTCGATTTTGGCTACCCTTAATTAGGCTACTTCATTTTCCTGATCCCAAAAACTTTTTAATTGTATGGCTTTCAAATCTTTTGATTCATTTGGTTGGTTTATGGTGTTTAACACCACTTTCAACAATATTTCAGTTATATCGTAGCGGTCAGTTTTATTGGTGGAGGAAATGAGAATAAGCAGAGAAAACCACAGACCTGCCGCAAGTCACTGACAAAATTTTTCACATAATGTTGTATCGAGTACAATCTTGTACATTCGACCTCACAATTTTAGTGGTGATAGGCTCTGAATGCACAGGTAGTTGTAAATCCAACTACCATACGATCATGACCACGATGGCCCCAGAACAATTAAGATGTTCTAACCTTCCCAATATAGCTTCTGATCTCTTCTGTTCTAGAATCTCTGTCTGGATTTCTAAAGGCACCTAACCCTATCCTACAAAATATTTGGAAAAACAAATGTTAATATAAATTGACACAGAAACATCCATGACCTTCCTTCTCCACATTGCTTCCTCTTTTGTGAAAATACCTTTTAATTTCGATTAAAAATGAAGGAGTAGTGAATGTCCCCTAAATGAAAATTCCTCAAAATTTTGCATGCTTATTTCTTACAATATGCAGATTCATTTAGATTATGGTGTTAAATGCCACTTTCAACAATATTTCAGTTATATCGTGGCAGTCAGTTTTATTGGTGGAGGTAACCGGAGTACCCAGAAAAAAACTACCAACCTATCACAAATCGCTGACAAACTTTATCACAAAATGTTGTATCAAGTACACCTCACCAGAGTGCATGTGTTCGAACTGACAACATTAGTGGTGATGGGCACTGACTGCATATGTAGTTATAAATACAGCTACCATATGATCACGACCACAACGGCCCCCTCCTGTTTATGGAAGTTAGAGAGTATATGCCAGATCTTTTTTCTTATTTTAGGTCAAGTCTATCTTACTTCGAAAAGATTTTATAATGATAAAATGTGGAACAATGTATATCCTGTTGAATGTTATTTTGTAGCATTTATTGTGTCATCTAGTTCAAAGTGTCTGCCGGACACTTTTACATATGTTATAGTGTCCAGCAGACACTGTTTCATATCACAATCTCTATAAAATATTGTCTTGGAGGACACTTTGAAATAGGACACTATTATGTCTTACAATTTCACCTATTTTTCACAGTTGTGTTAAAAGTTTAGCGTGCTCGCTTGAAGTGTGGTAGATCGTGAGGTTTTGAGTCCTGGCCATGTCAAACCCACGGCTATAAAATTGATATTTGCCACTTCTCCACTAAGCACGCAGCATTAAGCAGAAAGAGCAGAGACTGGTTGGCACAAAATTAGGATAATGTGTCCGAGTGGAGCGACATGTCTATCCATGGATAGTTGTTTCAGTGAGCTAAGGCTAACACTATAGTACATTGTCGGCATCGTAATCATCATCATCATCATCATCGTCATCATCATCATCATCGTCATCATCGTCATCTCACTAAAATGCAACATGTTCTCACCGTGATATAATGAACAATTTCTCACTTTGCATTAATGATTGATTGATTGGTGTTTACCACTAACATTAGCAATATTTCAGCTATATCATGGCGTCACTTTGCATTAAAGAAACAATCACTATTTCACTTACTTTTCTCCTTCAAAGCCTTCGTAAGACCCGTCTATGATTACATCTCTATCTACAATATAAAACTTAGCCACAGGCTTGTTATACTCCATATAAATAATTTTACACCATGCATCATGGGGTATCTCTGTCCATTTGGCCATTATCTGTCTTATCTGGTTCTGAAAATAAAATAAATGGCTTGACACAGAGCCTGTATCCCTCAAATAGTCATAGTCTCTTATTAGACGATGAGGGGCTGTCGTGGTCTTGACCATATGGTAGTTGGATTTACAACTACCTATACAATCAGAGCCTATCACCACTAATGTTGTGAGTTCGAATCCCGCTCAAGGGGGGTGTACTCAGTAAAACATTATGTGATAAAGTTTGTCAGTGACTTGCAACAGGTTGGTGGTTTTCTACGGATACTCCGGTTTCCTCCAACAATAAAACTGACGGCCACGATAAATAACTGAAATATTGTTGAAAGTGATGTTAAACACCATAACCCTTTATTGTATGGAGGATACTTAAAAACTCATTTTTGAAAATCTCCTATGGGATCTTACATTTAAATATACAGCTAAACATGTCTAAACCGAAACTTTAATAAACCAGATTCCAGTATAATATGGCCTATAAATATAGTCCAAATAAAGAAAATATTTGCTTATTTAATAGTATATATGTGAGCCAAAATAAGTTCCTGTGAAAAAAGTTCCCCCAGAAATAATTTCCTGTGATATAAGTTCTGGCAGAACATTTTTCACAGGAAAATTATATTATATAAGTTCCATTGATGTGAAATTTGCTCCTGTAAATTACCTGGTGAAATAAATTCCAGAGTTGTGAAAAAAGTTCCCTCATTTCTTACCTGGTGAAATAAGCTCCATAACTTTGAAATAGATTCCACTGATGCATGAAAATCATGAATTGTGTTCATAATAGTAAGTTTTAAAAGATAATCATAATGTTATTGAAGCAAAATCAAAACGAGATAAAAAACCAACTAAAAGACAGTCATTCATTTATGACTATGATAAAATATAAGAAAATGAAAGTTAATCATGGTTGAGAAGTTTGACATGTACTTTAACATATGTGTGTTTTTGATTGCTAATAAATTAATTAAACCAAATTAATTATAAGTATTTGCTTTTCATTTAGCCGAAAGACCTAAATACATGTGTAATATTGTATATAAATTCATATTTATTTTTAATACCATTTGGAATCTTAGCATCAACAAAACTGAAACCTGTCATGAATACAAATAGAATCAACAAAACTGAAACCTGTCATTATTACAAATAACATCAACAAAACTGAAACCTGTCATTATTACAAATAGCATCTACAAAACTGAAACCTGTCATTATTACAAATAGCATCAACAAAACTGAAACCTGTCATTATTACAAATAGCATCAACAAAACTGAAATCTGTCATTATTACAAATAGCATCAACAAAACTGAAACCTGTCATTATTACAAATAGCATCAACAAAACTGAAACCTGTCATTATTACAAATAGAATCAACAAAACTGAAACCTGTCATTATTACAAATAGCATCAATAAAACTGAAACCTGTCATTATTACAAATAGAATCAACAAAACTGAAACCTGTCATTATTACAAATAGCATCAACAAAACTGAAACCTGTCATTATTACAAATGGCATCAACAAAACTGAAACCTGTCATTATTACAAATAGCATCAACAAAACTGTGTTGTTACTACTTAACTCTGTGAAAATAAATGTGATTGAAATAAACAGAAATCAGTCATTAATTCTTTTACAAAAATATGGCATAATGTAGTCAGTCTAATATATTGTTTTGACAAAAACAAAAACACCAAATTCACTGGATTCAATATTTTTTTATATAGGTATAAGCAAGTTAAATGTTTGCATCAAATAATTAATTTTTAATACTTTAATTTCATAAAAAACATCTTTTGAAATTTTTTTTTAGGGATTTTAGATTTTTCAACTTCATCCTTGTATAGGTCGATGTGGACGATAGGTCGAAGCCAGCGTGT
>MJUT01038149.1:365818-382754 GCA_002080005.1 Gigantidas platifrons
TGGGCAAGCAACTGGTAAACTTTATCACTTGCGGCTGCGAGTTGAGTGCACCCTTTTTTGTAATTTACAAAGCCAGACGCGAACCCACGCCATATTGGTGATAGGCTTGTATGAGTTGTTAGGTAATCCAACTACCAAACCCATTGAGCCACCCAGGCCCCTTTAAGCTGTTTGAAGCATCAGTTATGATTTATTATCATAAAAGTAAAGGTCTTCAACCAACAGGTTCTACTGTCAGTTAACTACGAGCATTCATTGACCCTGCTATTGTACCAACCATGTTTATGCTGTCATTCATTTTTGTGATAAGTATGTGGTACTTTTGAGTAGAAGTGAATTCGTGCATACATATATTTTATATCATTTGTTTTTTATGTATTGCCGTTGGAGATCCAATTGTGAAGAAGAAGAAGAGAGTTGGGACCCCATGAACTGATTTAACCCTGCCACAATTTTGTGCCTGTTCCCAAGCCAGGACCTATATTTACAATGTTATATGTTGTGGTCTTTTTGGTGTTTAGTGACTTAAGGTGGTACCATACATTTCAGGTAAAATTTGATCTGCTCGTTTAATTTTCTTATTTTTTTTGGCAGTGTTTGAATACATCCACTGTAACAAGATGAACTGTGAGCTAATGCTCACTTATGATACCCCCGCTCTTCGGCAAACAGGAAGTAGGAATCTGACAAGTCAAAAAATGCTTCCCACGATATGGGGTACCTATATGAAGCTTGTGACCAAATATCAGATTTCTGCCATCAATAGTTGCTGAGAAAAATGCGACGAAAAATGTGCATATATGTTCAATGTGTATAAAAATCAACAAAGTCGGCAAACAGGAAGTAAGAATCTGATGAGTCCAAAAACCCTTCCCACAATATGGAATACCTATATGTAGTTTGTGACAAAATATCAGATTCCTGTTATCAATAGTTGCTTAGAAAAATGCGACGAAAAATGTGCATATATGTTAAATATGTATAAAAATCAACAAAATCAGCAAACAGGAAGTAGGAATCTGATGGGTCCAAAAACGTTTCCCACGATATGGGATACCTATATGAAGCTTGTGACCAAATATCAGATTTCTGCCATCAATAGTTACTGAGAAAAATGCGACGAAAAATATCTTGGACGGACGGAAGGACGGACAGAGGTAAAACAGTATACCCTCCTCCCCCTTCGGGGAGCGGGGGTATAATAAATATCAAAATTTTAGCAAATTCCAACCAACAGACTCGTGTAGCTATAAATTCACTAGCAACATAGCAGCTTTTCTCTCCGTGGTTTTGATCACCGAGAAGCTTGAAATCTGCATACAAACATCATATGATCAAAACTTTCAACCGATTTTAAAGAGTTATCTCCCTGTAGTGTTAGGTACCACCTTAATGAGATGTGATTATTCATTTTGTTGATATTAGTGGAATTAAGTACATATACTGTTTACCTTTTCTTTTCATAATATCGTACAATGATACATATGTCTATATTTAATGTACCCTGAAAATGTTAAAATCATCAGAGATGTATGTTATCAAAATTCTTCCTGAAAAAGTCCAATTTAATCGAGATTATATTCAAACCCACCCACCCTGCCAACAAAAAAAAAACACCAAAACAAATAAGCTATAAAGGGCTACAACTCCTTCCAAAATTGCTTATAAAATTTTCTGTAATGATATGCGATTAACCAAATATGGTAATAAGCAAGCATGCAAAGTCTTAATGAAATTGCCTTTAAAATGGAGGAGGATGTTTACAGACAGGTGTAAAAAATGGCAGAGACATAATTTTACCAATCACATACCTACTAATGAAGTCTTCTATATGCATCCTGGTTGGATAACCTAACTTTCTTATTTTAGTTGTTTCAAGTACACCTGTACTAATCAGCTGACTCATAACAATTTTCTCATCAAAATGATGAGGACGCTGATGGGAATTAGGTTTTATACATCGGATGAAATGTGGTTCTCCTCGACTTATCTTCTTCATCAGTTTAGAAAGGGAATTCTGTCAATATAACAAGATGAACTGTGAGCTAATGCTCACTTTATATGATACCCCCGCATATATGTTCAATGTGTATAAAAACCAACAAAGTCGGCAAACAGGAAGTAGGAATCTGATGGGTCTAAAAACGCTTCCCATGATATGGAGTACCTATATGAAGCTTGTGACCAAATATCAGATTTCTGTCATCAATAGTTGCCGAGAAAAATGCGACGAAAAATATCTTGGACAGACGGACGAACGGAGGTAAAACAGTATACCCCCCCTCCTCTGTGGTTTCATTTACATATTTACGTAGAGGCTGTTGTGGTCGTGATCGCATGGTAGTTGGATTTACAACTACCTGTGCAATACAGCATTTATGTGATGAAGTTTGTCAGTGACTTGCGACAGGTGTGTGGTTTTTTTTCCGGGTTTAACTCCGGTTTCCTCCACCAATAAAACTGATCATCACGATATTACTGAAATATTGTTGAAAGTGGCATTAAACACCACAAACCAAACCCAACTGTATTTTCGTAGTAACAATTTTTTGTTAGACTGGCGGAAAATGAGACGTTCGTGGACTTTTTATTTCATTTTTTTTTTTATTAATAATAACGTCTCTTAATATATATCATAGTGCACAGAATTTTGTGGTTTGATTGTACGAACAAAAACCATGAAAACTGGTACATTTTTTTTTGTATTCAACAAATAAAAATGATTTCACTCGATGTCGTTGCCAGTGGATTAAACATCATTTCTTTTAATAAAGTGAGTGATTTTTTTGTTAGTTAGAGTGAATGTCATTGTGCATGTTTTTAATTGTTTATTTTATGCTCGAGATGTCGAAGAAGAGAATGTTAGAATTCATTAATCAATTTTATCATATGATATTTTTGTGCTGGTCCGAAGCCAGGACTTCAGATTTTCATCGGCTTCTGTCAATCGTCTGCATTTCTGTGTTTAGAAGTTCGACAGAGGAGCACTTCGTAATTTGCTATGGTTGGTTATATTAATTACATACCATTACTATGTACTTTTTCATTCTCAATGATATTGAGTTCCCTACGTATACTTATCAATTTTATTAGTACAATTTCACATGAAAATTTAAAAAGTAAATTTTGATAAAATTTTTCTTCAAGCTATTTCTATTTATTACTTTACACAATACAGCCACTATCAAGATAAAAAAATAAACATGCCTTCTATACATAAATTAACACCAAATTTGAGAACGGGTGCCACTAGTGGAGCAGGAACTGCTTTAAATACCATTTCAGAGCACCCGTGTTCACTCCTGGTTTTTAGTGGGGTTTGTGTTACAATTTCTTTAGTTTCATGTGTAATGTTTAGTAGATCATTGTTTGTTATTTTGTCCTTTTTCTTTTGGCCATTGTGTTGTCTGTCCTTCGATCTAAGGATTTTGATTGCCCCTTTGGTATCTTCAAGCTCTTCTTGATAAAGCAAGCCTACTGATGTGAATCTATTAATAGTCATAACTCAATACTAACCCTGAAGTAAGCACTAGCAGTAGTTGTAGTAGGTACATTACTATCCTCAAATTGACCATTCTTCATTCTAGAAAATATCGTTTTACAACTCTACATTTTGATAATATAGGATTAAACACTGTTTTTTAGGAAATTATCTATGTATAAACCGGGAATGACCGGGGAAAAAAGTAGTCTGGCAAACGGAAATATTTATTTATAAATTCCTTTCGAATGATGTAGAATAAGTGACGATATCCAATCGGATTACAATTTATTTATAAATTCTAGTAAGAATAGAATTATATAAAAATAAAATACATCGTCAATAAGAAAGGTTATTTGAAGAAAAAAATCATTCAGGTTTTGACCTTGAGCATACATGAAAGTGATTACTAAATTAGACATCTATTTTTTTTTTAAATTGACTGGAAATATTATCTGTTGAACAAATAGGGTTATGGTGTTTAACACCACTTTCAACAATATTCCAGTTTTATCGTGACAGTCAGTTTTATTGGAAGAGGAAACCGGAGTGCACAGAGAAAACCACCAAACTGCCACAATTCACTGACAAACTTTATCACAAATCGTTGTATCGAGTGCACCTTGCTTGAGTGGGATTCGAGCTCATAACGTTAGTAGTGATAGGCACTGATTGCACAGGTAGTTGTAAATCCAACTACCATATGTAGAATTTGATATATTAACAATCTTTTATTTCCATTAATTCTGGAATTTTTTTGTGTTTGTGTTTGTTTTTGTTTTTTTCTGCTTTCATATATTGATACTTGTAAAGCTAAGGGTTGTTTCGTAATTGCTTTGGGTAAAGGTAAATGCTCTTCAATTTAGAACTTTAATAGACTTTTTCCACATTCCTAATTTGATTCTAAAATTATCTGCTTTTATTAGGAGTTATATCCCTTACAACACAAAATTGTATCCATTTATGTAAGAGCAATGAAAGGGAAAAAGAATTTGAGTATCATTTTCTTACAAATTGTATATTTTTTAACCTTGAATAATTGTCTATTGCAATAATACATTTCTATTTCAATGTGCACAGTACAACTAAACAGAGTATTTATACAAGACATATATTTATCAAATTGTGATAATGGACGTACAATCATTGTTTGTCGTGCATGTCAGTTGTAGAAGTTAGACAATGGAATACAAACCTCTTTTTGAGTTCTCTGCCAGCCCGTATTGACAAACTTTCACCAGGGTCAAATGGAGTTCTTGTAGGCATATTCCATTCTGGTAAATTTCCAAGACTTCTATGTAATGTGTCTCTGTCATCAAATAAAAATCAATCAAAACAAGATGAACTGTGAGCTAATGCACACTTATGATACCCCCGCTATTCGGCAAACAGGAAGTAGGAATCTGACGAGTCAAAAAACGCTTCCCACGATATGGGGTACCTATATGAAGCTTATGATGAAAAATCAGATTTCTGCCATCAATAGTTGCTGAGAAAAATGCGACGAAAAATTAGCATATATATATATATATATGTTCAATGTGTATAAAAATCAACAAAGTCGGCAAACAGGAAGTAAGAATCTGATGGGTCCAAAAACGCTTCCCACGATATGGGGTACCTATATGAAGCTTGTGACCAAATATCAGAATTCTACCATCAATAGTTGCTGAGAAAAATGCGACGAAAAATGAGCATATATATGTTAAGTGTGTATAAAAGCCAACTAAGTCGGCAAACAGGAAGTAGGAATCTGACGGGTCAAAAAACGCTTCCCACGATATGGCATACCTGTATGAAGCTTGTGACCAAATATCAGATCTCTGCCATCAATAGTTGCTGAGAAAAATGCGACGAAAAATATCTTGGGACGGACAGACGGAAGGACGGAAGGTAAAACAGTATACCCCCCTTCCCCTCCGGGAAGCAAGGGTATAATTAAGATAGGAAAATTGGTAATTAAAAGCAATTTGCATTCAAAATAATTTTATCCATTTTTTCTGCTTTCAATAAATGGGGTTATGGTGCTTAATGCCACTTTCAACAATATTTCAGTAGATCGTGGCAGTCAGTCAGTTTTATTGGTGGATTAAACCGGAGTGCCCGGAGAAAACCACCGACCTGTAGCAAGTCAATGACAAACTTTATACCATTATGTTGTATGGGATTTGAACTCACGACTTTTAGTGGTAATAGGCACTGACTTATTACACAGGTAGTTGTAAATCTAACTACTATACGATCACAACCATGACAGCCTCTAAGAAAAAGGAATAAATAATGAATATATCAGAAATGCATTAATTTTAATGACTGGCTCTGTGCCAAAATGTTGGAACGTTATATCAACCACAAGCTTGAAAATTATGCATATTTATTTACATAAAAAATATACACGATTTTCTGATATCAACATGTTTATTTTTTTATATGATAAAAAAGGATTTTTTTTTGCACACTTGGATTTACAACTAATTATGTAATCAAGGCCCATCACTACTCGAGTTGTGAGTTTGATTACTGTATGTATTGAAGGAAGTGATACAAGATGAACTGTGAGCTAATGCTCACTTATGATACCCAGCATATATATTCAATGTGTATAAAAACCAACTAAGTCGGCAATCAGGAAGTAGGAATCTGACAGGTCCAAAAATGCTTCCCACAATATGGCATTCTTATATGAAGCTTGTGACAAAATATCAGATTTCTGCCATCAATAGTTGCTGAGAAAAATGCAACGAAAAATATCTTGGATGGACAGAAGGACGCACGGACGGATGGACAGAGTTAAAACAGTATACCCCCCTCTCTGGTGGAGCGGGGGTATAAAAATTTGTCAGTGACTTGTGGCAGGTTGGTGATATTTATTGAGTAGTCTTGATATTCTCCATCACTAAAGTTGCCAGCCATAATATAACTGAAATACAGCTAACAGAACCTAATCTACTGTAAATTTATCTTTATTCGTCAAACACCAATTTTAACGATTTTCTGATTTATTTTTAACAAAAAAAAAATTATTTTAAATACCCTTTCTTTAATGTTCCTGTGTCAGATAGCTGTGCCGTAAACAGTTGAGTAATCAATCTGTTTTGACTGTTTTCCATCAGACTTTGAAAGTTTGTACCCAGTGTATCTCTATTCTTCTCTATAAAGCCTTCTGCTCTATAAGTCACCTACAAAGTTCAAAATATTTATAATAATATTCTTCTTCTTGTTCTAGAAATGTACGGTTGCAATATACATTTCTAAAAACATAATACATCTGAGAATATTAGAAGAATACCAAAGTTGAAATTCGATATATTTTGATATTGTTCCTCAAACTGCAACCCCGGACATCGGGTATTCTCATTTTCTGGTAAAATATAGCTTTATTGGTTCTGTATGTGTTTTTACGTGTTCTATTAATAGTAACAGTGTTGGTCCAATATGACCTGGTCATTAGATACAAGTTGACAGTGGACTAGTGAGGGACCACCCCTGCCAGGTTTCGTTCAATTTGCTGAAGAAAATTTGTAAAATATATTTTTGTGAAAATAAAGCCTACTTTGAGTGAGTGGGTGAGTGAGTGATTGTTGTTTAAATACAACTCAGCAATTTTTCAGCTATATCATGGCGAGAACAAGTGAATTTTAAATGAGATGATGACGAGGTCTACTTTGTACTAGACCAACACGCTTAGTTGGATTTTTACAGCGCAAGCTCACTGAAACAATAGTCTGTGGATAGACATGTTGCCCCACATGGACACCTTATCCTGATTCCAAGCCAACCAGTCTTTGCTCTTTCTCTTTAAGGCGAGCAGGTTAACAATTCCACCACCGAAGCTCTTAGGCCTACTTTGAATATAAGGTAAAAATCATTAAAATTCTGATATTCTACAGAAACACACTTACCTGACCAGCGTAATGTAGAATAGTAAAGACAGGGTCTTTTGTCTTGGACTTTCTATAATGGCTATTTTTAGCAAACTGTTTATTTATCTTCTCTACAAAGCCATTATCTACTGATGTAGCAAGGCGACAGTCGTCTTCTAAGAAGGCGAATAATCCACCAGGTCTCTAAAAATAGAATCCTAATATTAGTCATAAAAACTGAATAAGTTGTCTAAAATATGCCGTAATTACATAATAATAATTTGGGCTTAGTGTTAGGAATATGGTAAGGGTTAGGGTTTAGGGAGAACAATGGTAAAATAATATGGGGAAAAACTTGGATTCCATAAAGTAATCCATTTATCTTTGACACAATTTCTGTTCAAAACCAGAATCTAGATTTGAATCAACTGATTTTTATGTTATTTCAGTAGTTAGTAGCTTAGAGCATATTTTTACATAATGAAAGCACAGCAAGTCACATATTTTTACAAGTCATTGACCAACTTTATCACATATCACACACAACCACCTTTCCCTAATTTCATATGTTCCTTACCTGTAAAAACAGATCTAAAATTTCTCTGTTATTAGTAAATTTTATTTTCGGTGGTTTAATTCCTTCAGCATCATAGGATTTCATCTCCCACCCAAACACAGCTTCATTGAAATAATTCTGTAATTGTTCATTAGCTACATTGATACATAGTTGCTCAAAACTGTTGATGGGGAAATTCTCAAAACCTGCCATATCCAATACACTTATGACACCAATAGGGTATCTCCTGAAATGTAACAAAGTGCATTTAATATTAGTTTGTATGGTTTTCTCCGGTTACTCCATGTTTCCTTCACCAAATAAAACTAACAGCCATGATATAACTGAAATTTTGTTCAAAGTGGAGTTAAACACCATAACCCTGACCCTAATATTAGTTTGTAATGTGATTATGTTGTGGTTTTTTATTATTACTGTTATATTACAATGAAATGTGAAAAAAAAGAAGGTTTAGGAAATATGAATTATTTCTCTAAGAGTTATTTCCCTTTGACCTACCTTTTTTAAATGGGTAAGCAGTTGTTAAGAAGTTATTTGAAATATTACGCAAAGTGGGGTTATGGTGAGGGTGCTTTTGTAAAATAAAATAGTGTCCTCCATGAAATAATGTCCTCCAGACAAAATATCATATGAAATATTGTCCATGGACATTATTTCATAATGAAATTGTGTCCTCCATCATGAGATATTGTCCATTCTTACTGGACATTATTTAACTGTGAAATAATGTCCGACATCAACTAGATATATGATATTTTTATGCTTCACATATTTATACTATACTTTATTTCAAAATATAAGAGATTTCTTTGTCATAGAAATGATATTTATTACACCATGTACACTACATATGATTCAATTTGAAATATATCAACAACCAATGTCCAAGTTTTGAATTAGAATTAGAATTTTCTCCCTTTGTTAGGACACAGTTTCACTATGATATATTGTCCTCTAAGATGATATTATACTGCCCAGATAAAGGACAACATATCATAGATAAGACAAAATTCCATGACAATATAATCATGAAATATTGTCCTGGAGGACATAATTTCATAGGGCATAATTTTGCTTTACACTTTAAGCCACTTTCAACAATATTTCAGTTATTTGTAGGGATGCAACAAATGAAAGTTGGAAGTGTGAAGGGGGGATAGGGTTATGGTGTTTAATGCCACTTTCAACAACATTTCAGTTATATTGTAGTGGTCAGTTTTATTGGTGGAGGAAACCGGAATATCCTGAGAAAACCACTGATAAACTTTATCACATAATGTTATTGAGCATACCTCGCCATGAGCAGGATTCGAACTCACAACTTTAGTGGTTATAGGCATACATGTGATAGAGTTGCTATGCTACAACTGGAGATTTGCAAATTTTTGGCTGGAGATTTGGTCTCATAACTGGAGATTTTTTATCGATGTATTTGATGCATGTTTTTATTGTTTATTGATGTTTTCCTTTTGTTTGTTTCAGTATTGAACCAACTGCATCCCATTTCAATATGTATTGTTTACATTTCTGTCTTAAGTAGTGTTTTATATGATGAATGAAGGATAAAAACTTTATTTATAATTTATTCATAATCATAAGGCTATAACAAAGCAATAACAATGAAGACAGAATGTTCTGAACAATAAAGTCATAGAGCACTAAAATTAAAAAGTCACTATTCATCACATGTAGTCACAGAATTTACCCTTAAAAAGTCACAGATATAATCACAGCATGTGAAAGTCACAAATACTTTGATCGGCTTTGGTCCCAAACAAGCCATAACAACTCAATCCGAGATGAATTCATTGCATGTTTGATCGAAATAAGAGGTTTTCTCGGCATCAAAGGTTGATCGACTCGTGTCTGCACAACGGTTTATTTTGTCACTTTATAACTATTTTTAATTGCCGCTATCACGCTTCTAATCATCTAAGTGTGTGCCACAAACACACTTCCTTATACCCAATTAACTGTCAATCAGTGGATAATTGTATAATCATCAACACCTTAATTAATCACCATCATGACACGGTTTACCTGTAAAGGTGTCAAACAGATCAATAACCGGATATCATTCGTATCTCTCTGTGTTTTTCGTCAGCGCGGGAGTTCCAAATGGGGAATTTCCAGGAATATTGATCGCAAAATGTAGAGCAAGATTTTTTTGTACTTTATTTTTTTAATGGGCAGAAGATTTTGAAAGTTGACGGGAGAGACGGAAGGGACCCTCAAAATCGGGAGAATACTGCTTCCGCCGGAAGGTTCACATGTATGTATAGGCAACGATTGCATAAGTAGTTCTAAATCCAACTACGATATGATCACGATCATGACGGCCCCCTATTACGCAGAGTACTAAAGTAACATCACCTTTTTGGGATCTTGTTAGGTTCATTTAAGGTAAGCTTGGTTTTAATCCCTTCAGTGCTCTTGAGAAGAAAATTCAAATATGAATAGCTTACAGAAGACAGAAGTCAAGTGATGCAAATAGCATCACATGAAGACTCAAGTCCCCAATACACATACAGCATAGTGTCCGAGTGTCTATCTATGGACTGTTGTTTCTGTGAGCTAGAGCTATTAAAATCCAACCTACATGTTGGTCTAGTACAAAACAGATACTATCATCATCATCTTTATAGAAAGTTATTATTTCCCACATTAAAATAGATGTAAAATTGCTGACTTGTTGCTAAACAACAAACACTCACTCAGAGTTATAAAAAACAAGAGCTTTTTCGTGGGATTCGTGTTGTTCAATCTTTAGTTTTCTGTGTAGTGCTTGTGGATCATTGTTAGTCCTTTGTCTTTTTGGCCATTGTATTGTCTGTCCTTAGAGTGACAGCTTCTGATTACCTCCCTTTGTCTGTTCTTAGCGCGACAGCTTCTGATTACCTCCCTTTGTCTGTTCTTAGCGTGACAGCTTCTGATTACCTCCTTTTGTCTGTTCTTAGCGTGACAGCTTATGATTACCTCCCTTTGTCTGTTCTTAGTGTGACAGCTTCTGATTACCTCCCTTTGTCTGTTTTTAGCGTGACAGCTTCTGATTACCTCCCTTTGTCTGTTCTTAGAGTGACAGCTTCTGATTACCTCCCTTTGTCTGTCCTTAGAGTATCAGCTTCTGATTACCTCCCCTTGGTATCTACAAACTTCCATTTTTTCCTTTTTGCATTGCATAAACGGTTCTTCGATACTTACCTATCATAATCTACATGTAACATCAAGTTAATCTGTTGTATCATCCAGCTGAACACCCGACTGTATATCGTCTTAGCTAAGGCATCTCTCCCATCATTGGCCTCCGATACAGTCTTAAACTTGACAATTCTTTCTCCTACAATCAGATGTTAAGGCCACACTAGATCAATTTGTAGTTCTTCGGATTGTTACAAGCGAAAAATGCAATAATTCTGCCAAATATTTTCTACTCTGACATCTATATTACATGAGAAGATAAGGCCACCCACACCTAAATTGATTTGCAGTTGTTCCAATTGCTACAAACAAAAATGCAATAATTCTGCCCCCATATTTTCTACTCATCTATATTATTGTCTTAGCTAAGGCCAAATTAAATCAATTAGTAGTTCTTTGTATTGTTAGAACAAACAAAAAATGTAATAATTCACTCTCCCCATATTTTCTACATTTTTAAGTAAAAAAATTGTCATTTCTTCCCATAATTACCGTATGTAAAAAGGGAAAATTTCTTTTAAAAATATGAACCTCACATTATTTTGGTTCCAATTCCTACAATAAAGGTCTTCATGAAAACTTAAGTTGCTACTTTGCATGCCCATTTTTTTTTTCTTTCAAAATATTCAAGAGCTACAACTTGAATTGCTGTGGCCTAAGACATTCCTCCTGTCATTGAATTTTAATAAACTTAAACAACATATTTCTCCATCTTAAAAAGAAAATGAAAAATATCAGAAAAACAACCAATCCAAACTCCAATTAAACTAGAGGCCCCCAGGAGCCTGTAATCGCTCACCTGGTTTTCAATTTGACATCTAAAGTTAATAGAAAATGGGGGTGTTACACATAATTTTGAAAGTGGGCCACCCAAAGATCATTTCAACTCAAACTTCTGAGCAAAAGATTTTGACGTGATTTTTATCTCATAATATTCCTAAATGGAATAAACTGGCTGAAAACATCTCACAGAAAAACCCAGAATATATGTTAAACTACTCATTACCATGTAGCTGCAGTTAAAATTTGAGTTCATTTTGATTCATAATAAAGCAGCAATGGACAACTAAAGAAATTTCTATTTTTAGTAACAGCAGCCATTTTGAATGGATGGCGGGGCTGTCGGACACAATTTTGAAATGGGACTACCCAAGGACTATCCCAGCCAAATTTGGTTTAATTTGGTTCAGCGGTTTCAGAGAAGAAGATAAATGTGATCTTTTATCAAAATATGCCTAATTTGCATAATCGGTATAAATCGGCTGAAAGAAAAATTTCACAGAAAAACCCGGAATAAATGTTAAACTACTCATTGGCATGTAGCTGCAGTTAAAATTTGAGCTCATGTTGGTTTACACTAAAGCAGCAATGGACAATTGAAGAAATTTCTATTTTTAGTAACAGCAGCCATCTTGAATGGAGGGCGGGGCTGTCGGACACAATTTTGAAAGGGACCCACTCAAGGTCCATCCCTGCCAGGTTTGGTGTAATTTGGTTCAGCGGTTTCAGAGAAGAAGATTTAAATGTGATCTTTAAACAAAATATGCCTAATTTGCATAATCTGTATAAATCAGCTGAAAGAAAAATTTCACAGAAAAACCCGGAATATATATTAAACTACTCCTAGCCATGTAGCTGCAGTTAAAATTTGAGCTCATTTTGACTTATACTAAAGCAGCAATGGACTATTGAAGACATTTCTATTTTTAGTAACAGCAGCCATCTTGAATGGAGGGCGGGGCTGTCGGACACAAATTTGAAAGGGACCCACCCAGGGACCATCCTTGCCAGGTTTGGTTTAATTTGGTTCTGCGGTTTCAGAGGAGAAGATTTAAATGTGAAAGTTTACGACGTACGACGGACGGACGACGACAGACGACTGACGCCAAGTGATGGCAAAAGCTCACATGACCTTTGGACAGGAGAGCTAATAAAACGACAATTACAAATGACGAGGGAATGATATGGGTCACATTTGGCCTAAAAAAATAAAATAGGACTTCTGTATGAATTTAAAAGTTATTTAGGGTCATAATCACACCTAAGTCTTCCCATCAAATACAAGTTAAGACAGTTTTCTATTTTATTTTAAGATAAATTTGAAATTAAAAAAAAAGAACAAACCTCTGACCCAGGCTGTGTTGGCTAATAATTTTGTTACTAAATCATCTGCTTGTAGTGATAATAATGTTGATGCTGAAATATATGTTAATGTTAATATATTTGTTATTGTTTCTATAAACTGATATGCAAGGCAATAAATAAATTAAAAAAAAGAATAGATTGGTTGGTCGGTTTGGTTGGTTTATGGTGTTTAATGCCACTTCCAACTATATTTCAGTTATACCGTGGCGGTCAATTTTATTGGTGGAGGAAACCAGAGTACCCGGTGAAAACCACCGACCTGTCGCAAATTAAAATGACAAGAGGCCATAAATGGGTGGCAATTTCAACAGGTTATCAACTATTATAAATGCTATATCGACAAGCACGATCAAATGTTTCATAATCTGTTCAAAATTACTAATAGAAAAATTTGAATGATGTCATGTTGTTATGGAAATGACTAAATATAGATCGGTAACACAACAAGCCAAAAACGACAGTTTCCATACTCATGAATTGACCCACATGTGATAAGTGGAGAGCACAACAATCTGGAAAAACAAGGCAATGCATCATGGGATTTTTACATTGATAAGCCAAGAAAAGTAGGAGCTGCTTGTATTTGTAAACACGAGCGGTTGAGAATTTAATTGTTTTCATTGTAAAATACATGTTCGATATATAAAAATCATGAAGAAAGAATATGGAAGGGACGTCCAATAAATTCAAGGTGAAATTGACAGAGTTAGAATGTTGATCTGTTTATTGCATTGCACACAATCAGTAATGTATTGTTTCTGACTGGTTGTCTATTACAGACAGCGAGTGATGCAAAATTAACGAATAGGGAGTTCAAGCCCTTGTGAGACGATTGTCAATAGAGGGCACAGTAATCATATGAGTTATGGGTTACCGACGATGCTGTCATCAATACAAACTTTTAAGACAAAGATTGCTGGTGACTTACGGTAGGTTATTGGTTTTCACTCACGTACTTGGGTTTCTTCTAAGCTAAGCAAATAGGGGCATAACTCTAGAATGGAAAAAGTGATAAATTCCAAAATCGACCTTGGCCTTCCTTTTATGGTCCTTGACCTTGTGTATAAATTTCAAATGATTTGCTTAATTGGAACTTAAGTTACTGAGTGAAAACCAAATGAGGGACTGACATAAAGACAAACCAACAAAACTTAATGCCCCAGATGAATAGGGACATAAAATTATAAAAATATGTCCCTGCTTCCAGTTAAGCAAACAGGGGCATAACTCCAGAATGGAAAAAGTGGAAATTCTGAAATCGAAATTGGCCTTCCATTTATGGTCATGGTCACTGGCCTTAAGTATACATTTCAAATGATTTGCTTAAGGGGAACTTAATCTATTGAGCGGAAACCAAATACGGGACAGACATATACACATGCATGAATGCCCCTGACGACTAGTGGCAGGACAGGGGCATAAAAATGATAAAAATCATGCTCCAACTTCAAAATTCTACGTCAATAAATCAAATAAAAATTAGTCACAAAGTACCAACCTGCATCTACCTCGTTTTCGTTCAGTATTATCACTTGTCCATACTCTGGTTCCTGTACAAACTCTATATTACATAAATGTAGGATCCCTGACATGATAGCCAGAATAAGATCTAAGTCCTGTAAAATACATAAAATATAATGATTCAAAAAATCTATGTTACATAAATGTAGGATCCCTGCCATGATAGCTAGAATTAGATCTACGTCCTGTATAATACATAGGATAATTATTCACATATCTATGTTACATAAATGTAGGATCCCTGCCATGATAGCCAGAATTAGATCTACATCCTGTAAAATACATAGGATAATATGATCCACAAATTCTATATTACATAAATGAAGGATCCCTGAGCATTGCCATGATAGCTAGAATTAAATCTACATCCTGTAAAATACATAGAATAATGATTCACAAATTCTATATTACTTAAATGTAGGATCCCTGCGCGTTGCCATGATAGCTAGAATTTAAGATCTACATCCTGCAAAATACATAATATATAAGGGTTCACAAATCTATGTTATATATAAATGTAGAATCCCTGCCATGATAGCCAGAATTAGATCTACATCCTGTAAAATACATAGGATAATATGATCCACAAATTCTATATTACATAAATGTAGGATCCCTGCCATGATACCTAGAATTAGATCTACATCCTTTATAATACATACAATATAATGATTCACAAATCTATATTACATAAATGTATTTTTATCCTTGTGATAAATGGTAAAATAAGATAATTAATGGTCATGTCTAGTACAAAAACACAAAATAATCATTGTATTTGTAGGTCAATTTTTTTTCTAGCTGTTTTATTTTGTAGCAATTGGGTTCTATACTTTTTTTTCGGAAAAAAAGGTCTTACACTACAGGCACAATAACAATGAAAATATCCTCATAATAGTGCAGAAGGGGTTACCAATCTTGTAAAAGGCACAACTACTGTAGCTATCAAATACCACATCCATGTTTGACAGTTTTTTTATGCTTTCTGTTTTTGCTTTAGTGATTACTTCACTAAAGCAAAACACAGAAAACATAAAAAAAAATGTAAGTGAATGATTATTGTTTACCGACAAATTAACGCAGTCTTCGAAATTAGACTTTCAAATTTAATGGACAGAAAACTTCAAAATTAGAATATTTATATAGATTCTATTGAAAAAAAATCGGCAAAAGTCACTGGTCCGAATCAATTTTCACTGGCCGTGGGCCACCAGACTACTGCATAAGTCGATGACTGCAAATGAGATATTTTTAAGCTATATCTTGGTGAGAACAAGTTACATTCAATGAGATGATGATCAATCGATGTCCGTTTTGTACGAGATCAACACGCTTAGTTGGATTTTTATAGTTCTAGCTCACTGAAAAATCAGTCTGTGGTTAGACATGTTGCCCCACTCAAACAAACTATCCTGATTTCAAACCATCCAGTCTTTGCTCTTTCTTCTTCATGCTATGTGCTAAGCGGAGAAGCAACAAATAAAAATTTTATAATATTTGGTTTGACCCCACCTAGACTATAGCTAGAACCCATGATCTATACCACACTAAAGGCTAGCACGTAGAGCCCATGATCTACCACACTAAAGGCTAGCACGTAGAACCCATGATATACCACACTAAAGGCTAGCACGTAGAACCCATGATCTACCACACTAAAGGCTAGCACGTAGAACCCATGATCTACCACACTAAAGGCTAGCACGTAGAACCCATGATCTACCACACTAAAGGATAGCACGTAGAACCCATGATATACCACACTAAAGGCTAGCACGTAGAACCCATGATCTACCACACTAAAGGCTAGCACGTAGAACCCATGATCTACCACACTAAAGGCTAGCACATAGAACCCATGATATACCACACTAAAGGCTAACACGTAGAGCCCATGATATATCACACTAAAGGCTAGCACGTAGAACCCATGATCTACCACACTAAAGGCTAGCACGTAGAACCCATGATCTACCACACTAAAGGATAGCACGTAGAACCCATGATATACCACACTAAAGGCTAGCACGTAGAACCCATGATATACCACACTAAAGGCTAGCACGTAGAACCCATGATCTACCACACTAAAGGATAGCACGTAGAACCCATGATCTACCACACTAAAGGCTAGCACGTAGAACCCATGAT
>MJUT01038261.1:31544-42592 GCA_002080005.1 Gigantidas platifrons
CTCCCTGGCACACAAAACCTCCACTCCTAGCACACATGACCACTCATCTCCCTGGCACACACAACCTCCACTCCTAACACACATGACATCTCACCTCCCTGGTACACACAACCTCCACTCCTAACACACATGACCAATCATCTCCCTGGCACACAAAACCTCCACTCCTAACACACATGACCACTCATCTCCCTGGCACACAAAACCTCCACTCCTAACACACATGACCACTCATCTCCCTGGCACACAAAACCTCCACTCCTAACACACATGACCACTCATCTCCCTGGCACACACAACCTCCACTCCTAACACACATGACATTTTAGTTTGTGTGATATTATACCCTTGCTGTAAGTTAAATAAAACTATATTTGTCTTACATTATGAAAACAAAGTTTAACAAGTAATAATCAACAATTCCATCAATGTCAACAAAACGAACAATTACCTCTCACCTTCACTCACTGAATATGACCACGGCATATGAAGATGGAAATCCAAGTCCTGGCTTGGGTCAGCATCCAAAATGTTGAGGGGTTAAACCGGTGAATGGGATCGCACCCTCCACTATTATGCTTAAACTAAACTTACATTTAGCTCTCCGGGTCCAGCAATCGTAAAATTGCCATTTAACCATGCACTGCCCTGATTGTTTTGTTTTGACCACAATTGCGTAGAAGAGCCCAATTTCTTTATGTATACGTTAAGTGATCCGATGTTAGGACCATACATGTTGTACCAGAAAGAAAAACAAACTATCTCATTGTCTTTTAGTACGAACGTCGGACTGACAATTCTTGCCTTGTCCCCAGGTACTCTTGGCGCCGAACTTTCAATATACATAAAATACGACCCTATAAAATAAAAATATTGTGTAGTTGATATAAATATGTTTCTGAGAGACAGAGAGAGAGAGAGAGAGAGAGAGAGAGAGAGAGAGAGAGTAGTTTAATGACTTTAATGTTTCTAAGCTGTGCAATTGACATATTTTTCCATCCATCTGCATTTTTCGCAAAAGAACTCTCAATATTTAATTATTCTGTACATCATCTATGCTTACCACAAAATATGGTTGGAATCTACTTTGGCGGGCCCCGGATGTCAGATATTGTAACAATCAACGCGCATGACCCATAACCTTTCAGTTCGTTACCATGCGGATATGACAACAATTTATAAAGTTTATGTATTTATATCAACAATCAATAAATGTAACATTGTATGTATGATGTGGAATGAAACTAACGGCCTGACGTGTGGTCTCCATGTGGTCCTGTCCCCACTGTTGGGGTCCCGTGATTGGTCCTGGTCTAATCAAAATTGTCTCTGAAATCTTGTGTCCAACTACACATAGCGTGTTCGAAATTACAATCAATTTTACCAGCACCTACAAGTATATAAAGAAAAGTAAACAAGGCAACGATCATTATTATTTATATGCTTATGGAATACTGAGATTTTCAAGTGCAATAAAAACGGTCACTTCACTATTACGTCATATTACTAACACCATAAACATCGAAAATATCAATGAGCGCCCGCAAATGAGAACAAGTTCCTTATTTTAAACGTCTTATTATCTGGTTGGTTTATGCTGGTTTGTTTATGGTATTTAGTGCCACTTTCAACAATATTTTAGCTATATCGGGGCAGTCAATTTTATTGATAGAGGAAACCATAGTTCCCGGAGAAAACCACATACCTGTTGTAAGTCACTAACAAATATTATTATCTGAAACAAAGATGTAAATAGTATAGCAACTCTTGCTTTCCAAATATTAAAAGTATAAATCACTCTTAAGGAAGCAACGACGCCCATTCATGAATTACGGCGTTGATCGGTTACTCATAATTTATTTTCAATATTTGGAATACAAGAGTAGTCATACTACGATTGTATATTATACTATCGCGAGGTATCGGCTGTAGTGCGATTTTACGATTGGATATTTGAAATGTTTGACAATGAGGCGACCACCTGGGTTGCCCCAGTGTTTGGTTAGGTCAGTGTTGTATTTTATTTGTCTTTGTCTTGTGTCGTGTGCCCATTGTTGCCAATGTGTCTGGATTGTCCATTCTTAATTACCCCTTCGGTTTTCTCAAACGTTGATTTTAGTTGGGTTGGCCTTTGTTCAATCTTTCGTTAACTTTGTGCTGTTTTGTAGATTTACTTGTCTTTTTTCTTTTAGCCGTTATATTGTCTGTCTTTCTTTGATTTATGGTTTCTGGTTAATCCTTTGGTACATTCAAACACTTCTATGACTTAATATATTATGCATATTTAAATATTCTGATTACTACCCATGAATAAACTGTCTAATGTCACATAATAAACTATGGTATGTTGTTAAAAAGAAAATATAGTCATATCTTACATGAACCATGACATAAATCACCATGACAACAAGATCTGCACTTTTTGGTCAATACATTTCGCTTACCGAAAACAGTGATACCATCGTAATCACATACCTAAAGAAATAACATTAGTAATATTAAGTCAAGATACAATGAATAATAAACCACAATGGTTAGCGTGCTCGCCTCGAGTGAGGTAGATCATGGGTTCGAGGCCCGATCTGGTCATCACAAAGACTATAAAATAGATATCTGTTGCTTGCCTGCTAAGCACGCAGCATTAAGGAAAAAGAGCAAAGACTGTTTGGCTAGAAATCAGGATAATGTGTCCGAGTGAGGCTGTATGTCTGTCTTCTGACTGTTGTTTCAATGAGCTAGCACTATAAAAATGCAACTAAGCGTGTTGATCTAGTACAAAGCGGACCTCATCATCATTTCATTGAAAATTAACTTGCCTTTGCCATGATATAGCTGACAAATTGCTGAGTTGGCGCTAAGCAATCACCCACTTAATCACTCACAATGTTTAATAATTATGTCAACAGGTGTTTTCTGCAAAATAATTTTTTCTACAAGTATTTCTTTTACTAAATGAGAGAAAAAAAGGGGGAAAGAGGGGAAAGTTTCAGGTGAATATTTTTGAAATATTACTTATCTTTCAAAATGTTTTTTCTTTTATATTTTCGTACTCGTAATCTGCACTTCCAATGTTCAGCACTATTTTGTTATTCGGTATTATATTGATAATGAAAAAGGGGACTTTAATACTACAGTAACACCTGTCTTATGCGACCTTCTATGGGAACATTGAAATAGAGTCAATAAATACAGGTTTAGTTAAAATAAAATGCACTGTGAAGGGAAATTAAAATTAAGGTCACTTAATACAAGTTGTTGCTTAATAGAGGTGGTCACTAAAGCAGGTTTGACTGTAACTTAATAGGTGGTCACTAAAGCAGGTTTGATTGTAACTTAATAGAGGTGGTGACTAAAGCAGGTTTGATTGTACCTTAATAGAGGTGGTAACTAAAGCAGGTTTGACTGTAACTTAATAGAGGTGGTGACTAAAGCAGGTTTGATTGTAACTTAATAGAGGTGGTCACTAAAGCAGGTTTGACTGTAACTTAATAGAGATGGTGACTAAAGCAGGTTTGATTGTACCTTAATAGAGGTGGTGACTAAAGCAGGTTTGACTGTAGCTTAATAGAGGTGGTCGCTAAAGCAGGTTTGATTGTAACTTAATAGAGGTGGTCACTAAAGCAGGTTTGACTGTAACTTAATAGAGTTAGTAATTAGTAAATGATGGCGAAGTTGTTGGTGGTGGTGTAGGTGACGGTTGTGGTGGTGGTGTATATACTAGTATGATTGGTGATAGTAGTAGTGGTGTTGTTAATGGTGATGATGTGTTGTTGTGGTTGCTTGTATTGTTGATTATGGTGGTGATGGAGGTGGTAGTAGTGAAGGTATGCTGTTCTTATTTTTGTTGGTGTGTTGATGGAGGTTGGGGTGTTGTTGTTTGTGGTGGTAGAGGTATTGTTGGTGGTGAGGTAGATGTTGGTAGTGATTGTCTGTTGTTATTCTTGTTGTTGATTTATGGTGGAGGGGATGGAGGAGGTGGTAGTGATGGTGTGTTGTTGTTGATGTTGTTGATTTATGGTGTGGGGGATGGAGGAGGTGGTAGTGATGCTGTGTTGTTGTTGATGTTGTTATTGGTGGCAGATATATTGCTGTTGGTAGTAGTGGTGTTCATGGAATTTGAAATGGTGGTAGTGATGCTGTGTTGTTGTTGATGATGTTATTGGTGGTAGATTTGTTGCTGTTGGTGGTAGTGGTGTTCATGGTATTTTAAATGGTGGTAGTGATGGTGTGTTGTTGTTGATGTTGTTATTGGTGGTAAATGTGTTACTGTTGGTGGTAGTGGTGTTCATGGTATTTTAAATGGTGGTAGTGATGGTGTGTTGTTGTTGATGTTGTTATTGGTGGTAGTTGTGTTCATGGTATTTTAAATGGTGGTAGTGATGCTGTGTTGTTGTTGATGTTGTTATTGGTGGTAGATGTGTTGCTGTTGGTGGTAGTGGTGTTCATGGTATTTTAAATGGTGGTAGTAATGGTGTGTTGTTGTTGATGTTGTTGTTAGTGGTGATAGTGGTGGTAATGGATGTGGTGATAGTGATGATTTGTTGTGATTCTTTTGATGTTGTTGTTTATGGTGTGTTATTGTTAGTGGTGATAGTGGTGATGATGTATGTGGTGGTAGTGAGGATTTGTTGTGAATTTTTTTTATGTTGTTGTTGATGGTGTGTTATTGTTAGTGGTGATAGTGGTGATGATGGATGTGGTGATAGTGATGATTTGTTGTGATTCCTTTGATGTTGTTGTTGATGGTGTGTTATTGTTAGTGGTGATAGTGGTGATGATGGATGTGGTGGTAGTGATGATTTGTTGTGATTCTTTTTGTTGATGTTGTTGTTGATGGTGTGTTGTTGTTAGTTGTGATAGTGGTGATGATGGATGTGGTGATAGTGATGATTTGTTGTGATTCCTTTGATGTTGTTGTTGATGGTGTGTTGTTGTTAGTGGTGATAGTGGTGGTGATGGATGTGGTGGTAGTGATGATTTGTTGTGATTCTTTTTGTTGATGTTGTTGATGGTGTGTTGTTAGTGGTGATAGTGATATTGGTGTTGATGGTGTGTTGTTGCTGTTGTTGGTATTGGTGATGATGAACGTGGTGGTAGTGGTGTTGTGTTGTTGTGTTGTTATTCCTGTTGTTGATGGTGGTGTATGTAGTGGTAGTGATGGTGTGTTGTTGTTGATCATATTGTTGGTGGTGGTGATGGATGTGGTTCTAGTGACGATGTATTTTTGTTTTTGTTGTTAATGGTGATGTTGCTGTTGGACAAAGTGTTGGTGGTTGTGATGGAGGTGGTGATATTGATGGTGTGTTGTTATTATTATTGATGGTGGCTGCAAATGACAAAAACAAACAATTTGTAGTCTAATGTGTCTGCTCTGTTTTAAAGAATGTGGTCTTTCAAGTTTGTACTCTACAAAAACGTTACTCATTATAGTCCATGATTAGGCTTATCTGACAAACCCTCATCGAGAGGGCATCCACTGTCTACCACATGGGGACGCGCTTGGCAGAAAAGTGTGATTGAGACCTGAAAATATTCACCAGTACTCAGTTGAGGGATTCGTAATCTTCCTTCAAACACCATCAAACGATTTAACATATCTGAATAGTCTTTGATAAAGAAAAGTTTGAAGATACCAAAAGGGGTAATCAGAAGACGTAAATCGAAGGACAGACAACATAATGGGCAAAAGAAAAAGGACAAACAATGATCTACAAAACTTTACACAGAAAACTAAAGATCGAGCAACACGAACCCAATTAAACACCGGGGTGAACACAGGTGCCCCTGGAGGGTAAGAAGGTAGAAAAAACTGAAGGGGAAATAAAGAATGGACAATCCAGAGACATGGACAACATCGGGCACACGACACAGAGATAAGAGAAATAAAACTCAAAATAAAGCTACAAATAAGCAACATCGACCCCACCAAAACAACCGGTAGTGAACCAAGGGCAGACAGTCTCTGTTTCTAATAATAAAAAATAGACGCCCGCCGTGTTACTCATATAGTCAAGCCTGGTAAAAGCCTTGTCGGAGAAAGAGTAAAGAAAAAAATACGTCAAAGGGAAAAGTTCCATTGACATCACAGAAATAGATATCTGGCAGCGGTTAACCTATTCGTTATGACGATGGTAGAATTTATGTAGCCACGACTTCAACTTAGGAGCAACGTAGCCTAGTATTTTTTTTTATGTTAGCAGCTATGCTCTGTCCAGAAAATCACTGTATTCGGTACACGCCTTAAAACAACGTACGAGTTGTGAAATGTAAATTCCATACGCTGGTGCTACTGAAATATTGCTAATGATGAAAGGGAAGTTGACTATTGGAAAACAAAAATTTTTTAATCTTCCTCCGTTGTCGATTTTAAGGTGAAGGTTAATGTAAGAAGCAGACTTTTGAGTGTAAGTATTTTCATTAACTTGGATACAGATGAGATGTAGATAATCACCGAATCGAGAACTGTTCAGTGACAGAACATCATCTATATAAGGGAATCACGATGTCAATATTTAAGAAAATATAAAAACAATTTCAGTACTTATTGTGATAAAGTTTGTGTTTACATTGTAAAGGTATTTATTGTTTATGAAAGAACCACAATTAATTTGTAGAGTGCAAAGACAGAGGATATGACTACAACCAAGATGTAAATGTATGTCTAAAATTTGTTGTCAATAGTAACGTTTCCACATGGGTGGATGCTCGATCCAGTTGTCAGGACGATGGTGGAGATCTCATTAGTATGACCAGCGGGGAAAAAAATAATTTCGTTGTTGATTATATTCAGAATAAAGGTAGATATCTAATTCAGTGTGACGCGTCTCTAGAAAACTCTTCTTCAGGTACGTCCAAAGTGTGCACCACGCGTCTCTAGAAAAACCTTCTTAAGGTACGTTCAAAGTGTGCACCACGCGTCTCTAGAAAAACCTTATTCAGGTACGTTCAATGTGTGCACCACGTGTCTCTAGAAAAACCTTCTTCAGGTACGTCCAAAGTGTGCACCACGCGTTTCTAGAAAAACCTTCTTCAGGTACGTTCAAATTGTGCACCACGCGTCTCTAGAAAAACCTTCTTCAGGTACATCTAAAGTGTGCACCACGCGTCTCTAGAAAAACTTTCTTCATGTACGTTCAAAGTGTGCACCACGCGTCTCTAGAAGAACCTTCTTCAGGTACATTCAAAGCCAAAATATTTGAAAGCGAAATAATATAAGAGCCTTTGGTAACAAGAAAACTGTTTCGTTTTAGCTATTTGTGATCGAGGAACAGAAAAACGTTATCACCATTGTGTACTGTTCATTGGTTGAAGTGCATCGTTCTTTTAAGGTTTTGATATATATATATACGTCTGAAAATTAAACCAAACAGTGTTAGAATTAGATTTTTGAGCTGTCAAATTTTTATTCTTCCCCCGACGGGATTTGAACTCACACCATTGATACACTGCAGCACCAATCGCTTAGCTTTACGTCCAGCGCCCTAGACCACTCGACCACATCCGCTCCATAAAAAATGGAGCTTCAATAATCGAAGTGTTAACTTGTCTCGTAAGGAAAATCTAGAGATAGACATAAGTCATGTGTCTAAGCGTGTGTAGATGGTACATATATACTTAATATGATAATTTGACAGCAATCTAACTCAGCAATTTTAATATATGAAGAATTCATTATACAGTCACAGGAAATAAAGTATATTATACAAACGTCTAAGCAAGTGACAACCATACAATATATCTGTCCCACTGGATCTCAAAGTTACTTGTGATACTAGGTTAATACTAAATATTAAATATTATATACGTCTGAAAATTAAACCAAACAGTGTTAGAATTAGATTTTTGAGCTGTCAAATTTTTGTTCTTCCCTCGACGGGATTTGAACTCACACCATTGATACACTGCAGCACCAATCGCGTAGCCTTAAGTCCAGCGCCCAAGACCACTCGACCACATCCGCTCCATAAAAAATGGAGCTTCAATAATCGAAGTGTTACCTTGTCTCGTAAGGAAAATCTAGAGATAGACATAAAACATGTATATATGTTAATATAGCCGTGCGATTGACGAATATAATAAAAATTAGAATTAAAACAGAATTCTGGAACTTCAATGACATTTTATATAGCACAAGCGCTTTCACTGTTTACACAGATCATCAGGTACAATAAATAATTCAAAATCCAAGATGAGAGCTGCAATATCAGAAAAAGAAATTATTTTATGTGTGAGATATTACAAGTTGAAAATTATTATTGAAACCCGCTTCTCGTGTACCAAATCAATTTCCGTTAAAAAAAAGTTACAAGCTTTCGTAGGGTTTGTTTATCAAAGATCCATTATATAATTTCACAATGCGCATGTGCGACAATTTTTCTTTTTCCCCAATAACGTCAATACAGATACACGACAAGACATATTGCGACCACTACAGCACTACCTGAAAGCTTCCACTGGCGTACAACATCAATCATTGCTTAAAATATTATTGACAACATTTACAACGTTAGAGAATACCGAAGGAGCAATAAAAAACAAAGAAGTAGTTCTCATAATCGTGCAAATATTACTGCGATGTTTGTTATGTACTATGATATAGCATCAAATATTTCGTGTAATTTATTTTTATAAAAGACACAATATGAAATATTTTACTGTTCATGTTAATAAAGAAAAATACCATAATTGTAGAGCATGTCCGATGACTTACAATATTGCATTTTTATCGCATTCCAAACTTTCCTCCTAAGAGTTTGGTACGCCCTAGAGATCATGTTTCTAATAAAACCGTATTAGCGCACAAATAGCAACCAAACGAAGGAAGAAAATATGGCGGAACAGGACATTGCGTTCTTCTCGTCGGTATCAGAGCTACTAGAAGTTTAATGCATGTTAAAGCACATGAGACACTACGGGTAAATTAAATATTTAATGTTCAATACATGTCAAAGCTCACGAGACACAAAGTGGACAATCACAAGTCCAATACATGTCAAAGCCTACCAGACGCTATATATATAATGGAATATCACAAGTCCAATATACGCTAAAGCACATGAGACACTACCGGTTTATATGAAATATTAGATGTATAATACATGTCAAAGCCCACCAGACGCTATATGGAATATCACAAGTCCAATGCATGTCAAAGCCCACCAGACGCTATATGGAATATCACAAGTCCAATGCATGTCAAAGCCCACCAGACGCTATATGGAATATCACAAGTCCAATGCATGTCAAAGCCCACCAGACGCTATATGGAATATCACAAGTCCAATATACGCTAAAGCCCACGAGACACTACTGGTTTATGAAATATTGGATGTTCAATACATGCAATTTGGTTTGAGAAACTGCATTTTGGTCTCAAAACATATTTGTTTGTATTATTGACGTAAATGATAATAAAAGCTAAAATATGAGTTTAGATGCCAAAGGCATGCAATGTCAAGTAAAAGTGGTAGCGTTTTACGTTAATGACACCAGACAATGTTTTGAGACATAACTCTTTGGTTAATCAGAGTGGTCTTTTTTTACAAAATGTTTTGAGACACCCAGTTTCTCAAACCAAATATCCAGTTAGTTAAGTACAATACTATTACATGTTAAAGCCCTTGAGGAAATATATGTACATTGTAATATCACAAGTACAATACATGGTAAAACTCCGAAGACAACATATGAAATATCAGAAGTTCCACGTGCATTAAAATCACATTGAGGTCCTATGTACAATATAAGAACCCTTATGCATGCTGAAACCCAAAGGGATAATCAGAAGCCATATATCGAAGGACAAACCATACAATAGCCAAAAGAAAAAGGACAAAAGGATAATGATCTACAAAACACTACACAGAAAACTAAAGATCGAGCAACACAAACCCCACTAAAAACCGGGAGTGAAATCATGTGCTCCGGTAAGTAAGCAGTTCCGGCTCCACTAGTGGCACCCGTCGTGTTACTTTTATTACAAACCCGAAGATAAGTCATGAATGAGGTAAGGACCGGTTTGTCATAAGGAGAAATGGACCACATATTCGTGGTCATTTCTAATGGATAATCTGTAACGGTCAACCGGATCATGGTGGCGACCGCTAAACGTTCGATGTGATGACTTCAATATAGCCACTAGGAAGCCTTGGTTCAGCAGCTTCCTTGTTAGCAACAACCCGCTGTCAAGGAAATCCTCATAGGAACCACAAGCTCTGAAATATCGTATCAACTGAGAGAAATATACTCCATATTCTGGAATGTTGCTACATATCAAGGGAAAGTTGACATTGGCAAAATTGAAATCATCTCGTTTGTTGTAAAGTTAACACGCGTCACTGTGTATTTCGAGATGTAGGTCAAGGTATGAAGTATACCTAGCTGTAACTCTGGTATCCTTTTTTTCAAGCCCAATGGACTAGATGCGATCATCAAAATCACCAAATCTAGAATTATTTAGTGAAAGAACATCATCTATATAACGGAACGTGAAAATGAAGGATCGGCTTAGCTTCTTTTTGCTTATCTTGAGATGCCCCTGTATGAAGTCTGTCTCGTACGTAGACGAGAAGAGGAGCACCGTGTGTATCCATAGGAATACCGACTGTCTGTTGAAAACCACGTCCATTAAACATAACAAATATATTGTCAATCAAAAACTCGAGCGTTTTCAGAGAACTCTTTGGTTAATCAGAGTGGTCTTTTTTACAAAATAATATTTGTCCCTTCCTAATACAGGGTATTTGTATGTATGTTAGCCATTCTTTTTATGAGAAACAGTTGACCTAATTATTCTAATCTGTCTTTTATTTTTGAAAAGGGAACAGTTGTGCATTAGGTAGAGAAGTTAAATGTTTTATTACCATTACATGTGGAAAGGGGCTTTGATTGTATGTACTGAGGTGAGGGGCCTTGATTGTATGTACTGAGGTGAGGGGCCTTGATTGTATGTACTGAGGTGAGGGGCATTAATTGTATGTACTGAGGTGACGGGCCTTGATTGTATGTACTGAGGTGAGGGGCCTTGATTGTATGTACTGAGGTGAGGG
>MJUT01038261.1:62818-142989 GCA_002080005.1 Gigantidas platifrons
CAGCCTATCATTGGGTGGTAGAAGGATTGAGATGTGTTCCATTAATCAGCATCCAGGAAATCTGACCAATCAGAAGTCACCATTTTCGACCAATTAGCCAATCAGAAGCCAGGAAAAAAGAACTAATCAGAAAGGAGGATACAAAAAGAAACAACCAATCGACTCCATCGAGACAAAGTGAAGTGGGTTATATAAAAGGAGTACAGTGCAATCCCCGTGTCAGTCATGCCAAGCAACAGAAAGACCGATCTCGTTCAGAAAGCTATGAAGAAAGCCAAGATGAGTTCACCATCCGAGGAGAAGATGAGCCAATCACCTAAGGAGAAAACCCCATTGAAGTTGTCGCTGGGAGGTGGAAGATATGCAGAACTGACAGAATGGAATGGCAGTAAGAGAGTGGATCTGAGATTTTGGGAAAACAATAAATTCCTACCAAGTATGGTGTCAGCTTGTCTTTGTCACAGTGGAAAGTCGTGTGCAGTGCTACGCAAGTGGTGGACGATTTGATCAGTCGAGTGAAAGACGGAGAACCCGTGGACTGGAGATATCATCTGTGAGAAGACGTCTACTTCATCATCAAAGCCCCTCAACTGACAATTCACACCAGGAAGTACTTCGTGCCTAATGGAGAATGGACATTGTATCCTACGAAGATAGGAATGACCCTGAGTCTTTACGAATGGAAAGAACTGAAAAAGACCATAGCTTTATTTGAAGAAAGAGAACCAGAACTGACAATTGAAAATGTGTAAAATAAATTATGAAAGTTATGACTATATTTCTTCAAAAGTTATTGACATATTGTTATAATATATTGTTATGAAAAAAAAAACAAAAAAACAAAAACAAAAACAAAAAACAAAAAACTAAAAAAAAGAAGAAAAAGGAAAAAATAATAAAAAGAAAAGAAATAAAAAGAAAAAGAAAAAAAAGGTTAATGCAGCCTCTATATAGAGCCAGTCACAAGCCTGGATAAATGCAGAGTGGCCTTGACAAAAAGTTTGTTTTAAATACGCCCACGTCGAATATATTTAGTGTACATTACAATCCAATCATTCTTATCCAAACCATCAAAGAGCAAAGACGTGTTTTACGAGATGTCTTCAACATGTCCAGAGTGTGAAATGAGAATTACCAGAAGAGACAATATGAAACGACATTTTAACAGCAGACATGAAAACATGAAATTTATCCCTTCTCCGAAGGAAACAGGCTATGATTATACTCCTCCTCCTCCTCTTTCTCCGAAGGAAACTGGCTACCATTATGCTCCTCCTCCTCCTCCTCCTCCTCCTCCGAAGGAAACTGGCTACAACTATTCTCCTCCTCCACTGCGTGGTCCAGAGTTGTCATCATTACAATACCAGACTAATGAAGAAGAACCCTATTATATTTTGAAAACCAATAATCCGTTTTTATTTTGGGTTCCGGACGGATACGATCCCGATCAGTTCATGCCATGGGTCCATCCATTTACCAGCGTGATCTCGGGACCAACCGGAAGTGGAAAATCCGTCTTTGTCAGGCGATTCGTACACAATATCAAACATATGATGACCCCAATATCGGATCGCATCTTGTGGTGTTATGATGAATACCAGATTTTATACGGAACCGTAGATGGAGTGGACTTTCAACAAGGATTGCCGGACTTGGATAATTTAGATCCAAGAGATAAACATTTAATCATCCTAGATGATTTAATGGACGAAACGGATCAAAGAGTATCTTCTCTGTTTACGAAGAAGAGTCACTACAGAAACATCAGCGTCATGTACATCGTTCAGAATCTGTTTCATCGAGGAACCATAGAACCATAGAACCATAAATCTCAATGCCCATTACATGGTCGTCTTCAAAAATCCGAGAGACCTATCACAGATCATGGCCTTGGCGCATCAAATGTATTTCCAAAGGACGAAATACTTTTTGGAAGACTACACTGCAGCCACTGCTCAACCCCACGGCTATTTAGTCATCGACATAAAACAAGAGACACCGGACATATTGAGACTAAGAAGTCATATCTTTCCCGGGGAGAAACAGATAGCGTACGCCGATATTTAGTTATATACCCCAGTCTATCCAAGATTAATTCAGTTTTTACGAGAGATGTAGAAGGAGTAACAAATGGCATTAGTAGTCTAGCCTATGGTCATTGGAAAATATAATTAGCAACAGAGTAGACAGTGAAAATATTTGGAAAATACAGAAGAAATGTAAGTTGAATAGTGAAAAGATAGGGAAAATATGGAAGAAAATAGTGAAAAGATATGAAAAATATGGAAGAAATCCAAGTTGAATAGTGAAAAGATATGAAAATATGGAAGAAAGGCAAGTTGAATAGTGAAAAGACATGGAAATATAATTCACAGAAATATGCCTTGTTTTTAAAATAGTGTGGGAACCGCGAATAATTTGTACATCTAGCTAAAATTTGCTGTGCTTGTTTCTACCGGTGTAAAGTCAAATATTTCACCCCAGAAAAATGCCCGCACCCCCGAACAAATTATTTCTTTAAGAAATCTTTGTGAAAATGTCTGACTTGAAGAAACCACCATCTTGAATATGCAAATGAGCAAACTACCCATGATTTCTGGACATGTAGGGGTAAAAGTAGAATGTGGCTATTTCTTATGATGATGGAAAACATGGATGTTGGGTGTCAATTTTATTTATGAGAAATAGCTTAAAATATAAAATGAAGATTAAATTTAAAACCCCTAAATAAGGGGTAAAAGTCGGATGTGGTTATTTCTTAATGATGATGGAAAACATGGATGTTGGGTATCAATTTTATTTATATGAAGCACCATTTCGGCGATATAACTAGCAGAATTTATATATAAAACTACGTTCCCACAAATACACAACTCGGTTTGTTTGTGGGACAAAGATGGCGGACTGTTTACATCACCTGATCTCATTAAAAATCCGGCGCGCTGATTGGTCGGCTATTTTAGTCTGATTGACGTCTCGGAAGCATGAATACTAATATATCCCTTGATTTATCTCTTCACAAAATCAATATATATAAGACTCTTATTTAGAGATTCTTCTAATCTAATTAACGCAATTAATCATTACTACGAGAAATTCAACAAAAATAGCTGTTAGAGCAGAAATTTTAATATTTTCCCGCGGTTCGAAGTATAGCGGGAAAATATTGTATTGTCGGTTTGATACTAATGAATATGCATACGGTAATGGTCGAAATTGATCAATGAGGACATTGTCTTGCGGTTGGGAATTTAGGTGTGTTCGTTTGGTTCTCTTCACTTTCTAGCCGTCGTGCATACGTGTAACAACAAAAAATATGTCTGTATGTTAGTCTTATATTATTTACTATTTGCATCTTTGTTGCAATTTTTTTTAAGGTGAAGACCGACACCTGATTGTCCAGAGATGGGTTCGAGCAGTGTCATCTGGTTTCCAAATTACTTTGGTTTTTCCTGGACGGCCTTGCCCATCTGTGACAGAATTATAATTATGCAATATATAGCTTTGTTTGAAATGTTGGATGTGTACATTGTGAATTGATTACAAGTGACAAGTAACATAACATTTTTCTGTTAATAATAATTCCGGCGTCCATCACGTACGGCGGGCTGTCGGCAAATTGATATTTTCGTTTTGTTTATTATTTTGCCTTATACTTCAGAGTGTAGATAACACATAATTACATAGAATCCTTTTATCAAAACTGAAGTAAAGAAATATAGTCAAACCCGTATATAAAGGAGGGGGCGGACAGGAAAAAGGGAGGTGGGAGAAAAGGGGGCGGGAGGTGGGAGAAGGAGGGGAGGGAGGTGGGAGACAGAGGGGCGGGAAGTGGGAGAGGAGAAATTTGTAAAATGGGAAAAAACTGATCCCTCCTAAAAACAAATGTGAATACATAACTTAAGAGATTTAATTTTCCTTGTCAGGAGGAAGGGGAAAGGGATAAATGATGAAAATGATCATTTAAGAAACAAGAATTTAAGAAAGTCAGAACAAAAATGTGTGCATCAGATAAAAGTTGAGAAAAGGCTAACATTTGAAGGTTATGAGCTACACGGATAAGAAATACTAACAGTGTCTGTGCCTTTGATAACAGACTGTTATGGATTAACATACAAAGCTAATTCACTCTATGTGTCGGGGCATAATAATAATAATAATAATAATAATAATAATAATAATAATTTTATTGATTTTAAGTCCAAACATTGAACAATCATCAATACATCATATACAACAAAACAGAACTAAGCTAAATACTGTATACATATGTCGGGAATCCTACGTTTGGATTTGAATACAAACAATGTTGAAGCTATCCTTGAACCTAATGCTGAAAACAGTTTATATCCGCATGGAGTTGTTGCTGTCGAACATGGAATCGTATTTTCTGACATTGGCAGCCAAAGTCTAAAGTTTTTTGGCGACACAGGCATTTCAGCCCATAATATCAGTGTCACCACCTTAGCGGGAAATGGATATCATGGAAACGAAGATGGATTAGGATGTGACAGCAACTTCGCACAGCCCACTGGTATATGTCACGAGGGAAATATAATTATTGCAGTTGATTCTGGTGCCAAGACAATATACAATTATGACCTTCTTAGGAGGTGGACATCCAGAATTGTCAACTTGTGATGGTTGTTTTCCCGAGGCCTTTAGCACAAGGGAAAACAACCCTCACAAGTTAACAATTCTGGATGTCCACCTACTAAGATGGTCATAATCGTTTTATTAACCGAACAACGGACAAAAAGTGATACCTTTATGACAACAGTCTAACATTGACAATAGACAAAAAGTGATACTTATATGACAACAGACACTAAAATCAGGGGCGTAGCTAGAGCAAATCGAAGTATACGCATAATTGCGCGAGGGGTCATCAGTACATTAACTACAAATTAAACCCTCACTAAATACTCACAAAAAATCATTAGTAGATTGTCTACTAAATAAACTGTCAAATAAATACTCACAAGATGTCATGAGTATACATTGTCCACAAATAAAACCCTCAATAAATACCCTAGAAAGTCATCAGTACATCGACTACAAATTTAACCCTCAATAAATACTCACAAAATGTCATCAGTGTAAAACCCTTAAACAACAATCAAGAAACTCAACAACTACTACCAACAAATTGTTGTTCATTAGAAGCTGCACCACGTAATCTTTCAAGTACAATGAACGCGGCATTATGCATACACGAGTCGCTCATTTTTCCCCTGTACAACTAGATGAAACCGCTTTTAGAGGTGTTGTATCCCGCAGCGGAGAAGCCAGGTTCTCTTCATATACTCCTAAGGTTCCATAACGGAACACATAGAAGACCTATGATACGTTTTACAATATAGTATATACTTACTTCTGTTTTTAGGATGTTCTCTTCTCACCTTAAATTACAGAACACATAGAAGACCTATGATACGTTTTACAATATAGTATATACTTACTTCTGTTTTTAGGATGTTCTCCTCTCACCTTAAATTACAGAACACATAGAAGACCTATAATACGTTTTACAATATGATATATAATTACTTCTGTTTTGAGGATGTTCTCTTCTCACCTCAAATTAAAGAACACATAGAAGACCTATGATACGTTTTACAATATGATATATACTTACTTCTGTTTTTAGGATGTTCTCCTCTCACCTTAAATTAACTGATAGATGTAAATACCACAAAAAACTGCAATAGCTCCTGTTATCAGCAACTGATCGTATTGTTGTGATCACAAGCTTCAGATGACATGTGAATAGATGTACATACCTTTGAACAGGTACATTTTGATGACCATGATAATACGTTGTTTGATAAAATACAAGATAGCAGCATTGTAGTATAATGTCTTTATATTAACTATATTTGGAGCGTACGTGCATTTGGTCTTATTGGTTTAATTTAACACAGAGCTGATATTTGTTTTTTGGGTTTCATTGCTCGACTCAATTTTTTTAAATAATTCACCTGAAACATAAATTTTAAAGGAATTGTGATTTGGGGATTTATTTATCACAAATAATGTTTTTTCCTCACGTCTTTTTGCCCTCGAAAATGTAATTATTGAAAATTTCCTTATTAAAAATGACTGAAATATAATAAATTGATCAGAGCATATTTATTCTCAATCTAATTAAAATTAGATGTCAGTAGTATTTCTTTTCGTCGGCGATAGACTAGATGTTTGTTGTAACTTGTCACTTTTTCCCCTTCGCGAACCCCTGGTGCATCGTCAAAGGGAAAAAGACACAAGAACCATCTAATGTTAATTGTATTGGTTTATTTATATGTATTTAAACTGATAGATGTAAATACCACAAAAAACTGCAATACGAAATGCATGGTACGTCCAGGTTAATATAGATTTCCCCCCAAATATTTAGTAAAAAATTAGAAAACAAAAATACAAGTATTTGTCCGCTAAACATTGGCACACACAATTTGTTGCAATGAGATAAGTAAATAAATAAGTAGATTATGAAATCTAGCTTATCATTTGTTATCTTGTTGTATTGTATTGTAACATAAATACGCATTTTTCCTTTGATGTTTTTATGCAGTAATCAACTTAAAAATAGTTAACTTTTACAAACCATGGTCTAACATGAATATCTTGATGTTATTCCATGATTTTGACGTCATAGATTTGTTATTCCATGATTTTGACGTCAGATCTTGATGTTATTCCATGATTTTGACGTCATCATGTAATTTTTGTTACAAAACATATATACCATGGATCTTACTCATGAACTTATTATTTAAACCAACTCATCCGTTGGTTTAAACTAGTTAATTCGTAAGATCCATAGTATGTATATATAATACTTAATACTACGAAGTTTTCAGTTGTCAACTTTTTCCAAAAGGATTTCTTTAAAAGAGAATTATGAAATTTTATCTGAACAGGAATAGTGGTATTGGCTTTAAAAGTTATGTTTATTTAAAGCGGGAAAATATTTAAAAATAAAATAACGGGTTAATACTGAGATAGAAATACAATTTTATTAATTATATTTGCATGTCATGTCAAAAAGTGAATGGTGTAATGGTTACAGTGCACACGATTATATATATATACATGTGTGTTTCAGTTTATGCCATAACCATTTATTGTAAATGTGTTCTTGCAAATAAAATATTGTCTATTGTCTATTGTCTATATATATATAGACAATAGACACTATGTTATTTGCAAGAACACATTTACAATAAATGGCTATGGCATAAACAGAAACAATAGAGAATAACAGACTCATGGAATTACCGTGGTATTTAGTGCTATATTAAAATAGCCACAGTTTCTAAATGGCCTTTCTCATTAAGAAACAATCATTTAAAAAGTTGACTGTAATTTTAAGAGTGCCCGGCAAACTACTATTAAAAAGTAAAGACATGTGTCTTAATGAAATATTTGAGTTAACTATTTTAATGTTAACCTTTTGTTTTTCCTAAAGATATATAATGTAGACAAGTTGAAAAGAAATGATATTCGTTCTCAACTTCTCCTGTATCACATGACAGGCAGACATGATTCTGTCTCTCTATATTTGAGTGACGATCTTTTTCAATGACTAGCGAATGAGCACTAAGTCGAAATTTGCTCAGCAAAGATCTATCTGATTTTAATTTACAGATATCAATGTATGGGGGTCTTTCACGACTTTTATGAATTTTTCGAAAAAACTTCAACTTTTCACACTCATTAATCAGGCTATTCATATTCTGTTTAGCCTGATCTTGAATCCTTTGTTGAATGCTATTAATATATAATTTATATAAGACTAATATTGGTAGTTGCTGCTTCTCAACTCGACATCGGTGGTTTTAAAAAGAAATATAGGGTCTAACACCAGGAGAGGTGCAAGATAGTAAAATCTGCGACACCCGAGGGTAAGACTTAAATCGTATCGGACGAAGCTTGTCCGAGTCGGATACGATTTAAATCTTACCCGAGGGTGTCACAGATTTTACTATCTTGCACCTTTCATGGTGTTTGACTCTTTTTCTCACCCCTTTCTATCGTGTCAATGTTTGTTTACATTTTGTGTAGTTTGGCGCATTAATTTGCGAACCGCATCACAGGACCAAAATGCCAGGCCACGTAATAAAATAAAAC
Source organism: Gigantidas platifrons (assembly GCA_002080005.1). NCBI lineage: Eukaryota > Metazoa > Mollusca > Bivalvia > Mytilida > Modiolidae > Gigantidas > Gigantidas platifrons. Next base: position 70,952 of record MJUT01038261.1, read on the forward strand.
AAAATGTTAATTTTACTACTTTAAAAGGGTTCAAAATTATACAGTTAACAACTTGTGATAGATTCTACAATAAAAAAAAAATCAGGCACCTTTTACGGTGTTTGACTCTTTTCTCATCTCTTTCTATCGTGTCAATATTTGTTTACTTTGAGAAAATATAGAGTGCTCTCCCTTGTTAGTAACTAACGTAAATAAAAAAATTACCTCCCTTTGACCAACGTCAAATAACCTTTTTACAGGTATTTATCGCTGTTTTAGTAGCATATAAATCATATATTTATAAAATACATTGTATTTTATTGTGAAATACATTTAAAATACTGCCAAGACACGGATGCATATCTATAAATCGATAGCTTAATTCAACAATGGAAAAGAAAATTGCGGGAATAAGGGCGTGTAGCTTGTCTTACCCAGGAGCCGGGGCAATATAGAAAAATCGTTTTCAACTAAATTAACGGACTACTTTATCCAAGGGGTGAGAAAGAGTAAATACTGTTTTTCCCTAGTCCGGGTGTGTCCGAATGTATCAATATATATGTTAATCAGTGTGGACTGTTCTTTCAGTGAGCTAGCTAGCACTACGAAAACAAACACAAATAACAAATAAGATAGCTTACCTGCCAAACAACTGGGGGTAAAAATAAACCGAACTCGTTTTAATGCGGAAATCGTAGTGACATCACAGCACGCAACTAAGAACATAAATACATAAATAGGACCAAAAGCTTGGCTGGAATTTTAATCTAGCTGAAACAGTGGTTGGAATTCCTAGTCTACAACGAAATGCACAATTGATTAAACGACCAAGTACACACGGTTCTCTCTATTGACATTTCTAGAGTTTATGTTTAGTATTCTATAGTTCAATTCGAGCGCATTTTATTTATTATTAAATAAAAATAAGGAGAGACAGGTAAACACAAAAAAATGATTGATTGATTTTGATTGATTTTTGTTGTTTAAACACCAATTTCAACAATATTTCAGCAATATCATGGCTACCAGTTTTAGTGGTGGAGGAAGCCGGAGTACCCGGAGAGAACCATCGACCACGGACAAGCAACTGGTAAACTTTATCACTTGCGGCTGCGAGTCGAGTGCACCCTTTTTGTAATTTACAAAGCCGGGCGCGAACCCATACCGTATTGGTGATAGGCTTGTATGAGTTGTTAGAACCAGCGACCTAACTCATTGAGCCAAGAAATTGAGAGTATATACATTTTTGTATATATATATATATATATATATATCAGACCGCGGCTGTCGCCTTGGGTTGATATGGAAGTCTTGGGATGATACCGGGACCGATATGGAAATGGCCATGTTATAATCTATATTTACCTCACGCGGTGAATTTTTGGGGTTGTCGAAGGAAACGTCGCAATTGTCAAAGTCATGTGATCGCTGATGAACCAATCCTAGATACATATATATAGAGAGGTTTAATAATACGTATTATTACAAGTACAGCTCCTTTGGTGAAATATTTGCAGAATCTATTTAAAGCATTTTCTGTTCATGAAGCTATATTAGGAGATGGTCACAGCGATGATATAAAGCACTCAATATCCACTTTGAAAGAAGTTGAATTTTTTTTCAAGATATGACTGGACAGGCAAAAACGCATTTAAATTCAAACATTACAGATTTACAAGGACCACATGGAGTACCAGCATCCAAGACAGTAAAATCAATAAAAATTCTGAATGGAATGTTAGTAGAACTGCTTGAAACTGTAAACAGGATAAATCCAAATTTTGTTTCTAAAATGGACATCAGGAGAGTACTTACGCTTGTAAATGAAAATTTACACAGTATGGTGAGACTTAGAGTAGACACACCATCAGTTTTAGATTGTGCTCGTGATTTTGTAAGAGGTGTTGGAATTTGTAAAGAAGAGAACATTGTGTGGATTTCATTACTTTACATAAAAAAAATCTCCAGGTTATGCCGAAGCTCCAAAATGAATGCTATTGCTCTGCAGGGAAGATGTAAAATTGCTTTTGCAATTTAGGGAAAAGTATGGAAAAGGTGTACGACAAAGAAGTGTGAGATCAGACACTACTAAATACAGACCTGGTACTTTGCCACTGCATCTATATACATTTGTAATAACAACCCATTGCCAAGTTGTTCTAATATAGATTTTTCCCATCCAAACGAACATGAGCTAGCCACAGCAAGTAACGATACTGCACCACAAAACAACACACATGTGTATGAAATGGATGAATACTTGGCAGTGATGTGGAATGGAAATATATGTGTTGCAAAAGTAAAACAACCTGTAAACAACAGTTCAAATATTTGTTGTGTATATTTATATGCAGAAGATAATTCTTTGGTCTTCAGTACAACCATCGAGAAGGATGTACCAATTGACAACATCATACAAGTGCTACCGAAAACATCACTCTCTTGCAAGGATGATGAAATTACGCTTAACGAAGATACATACAGCAGTCTTAAACATAGATTTGAAAAAGAAGGCACAACCATAGAAGAAGAAACATTTGAGATAACTGAAAGTGACTTAAATCACAGTCGCTTGAATTTCAATGATTTAAATAAAGGAAGAGTAAACAAAATATGAATTTTAATCGATTAATTAGATCATCTGAGAAATTTAGAAAGCAATATTTGAGGGGAGATAATCTACAAAGTTGAAATGGTGCAAAATATAAAAATGACACCAAAATTCGATGATGACGTTTTGTAGCTTGTTTCATGGTAAGAAAAACACAGCAAATCCTTGCTTCTGCATACATTTTAAGTAGGGGTACACAACTTTACCTATGTGCTAGATATTTTGAGTGCCTTGATGTCTTGTCCTGATCCGGAAAATTGCCGTTGTTGACTCGAAATTAGAAAACTTTTCATTCACTGCTGAAGAGTACCACCGACTGTAACAAATTCAGATGCTGAACGTCAGTGAAAAAATGGCCCATACGTTTGTAAAATGTTCGAGCAACATTAATCCCCCTATAAACCGGGGGTGAACTCGGTTGCTCCGGAAGAGCAAGCACATCTTGCTCCACAAGTGGCACCGTTCGTCTTACCCTTGTTACAAACCCGTTGACAATATCAATGCGAGGAATGACCGGATTGTGATTATGACAAACGGAACATATCGTTTGTAAGTAGATTTCCAATATTAATACTAGTTGCTTCCCCAGGGTCGGTGGTTCTCTCCGGGTACCCCACCACTAAAACTGGTCGCCATGATATAGCTGAAATATTGCTGAAAGTGGCGCTAAACACCAAAATTCAAATTCAAATTCATTCCAATATTAAAACAGAGAGTAGCCTACTCTTCACTTTCATGACTTATCACAGGTTTTTATCAAGATTAATAACACGACGGGTTTCATAAGTAGAGCAGGTACTCCGTACCCTCCCGAAACACATGAGTTCAACCCCAGTTTGTTGTGTTGTTAATGTTGCTCAATCTTTAGTTTTATGTGTAATGTTTGGTAGATCATTATTTGTCCTTTTTTATTTAACAATTCTATCGTCTGTCCTTCAGCTTACGACTACTGGTATCTTCAAACTTTTTTGTTTTTGTTCTTTTATCCTTCCTCTTTAGGCCATTGTATTGTTTGTCCTTCTTCGATTTACGGCTTCTGATCCCTTTGGTATTTTCAAACTTTTCTTAGAAATAACACATTGGAACTAGATTTAAAAAGGGGAAGCAAAAACACAAATAAAACTTAGCTTGATTGTCTGAATGATGTGAAGTAGCATGAACTTGAGGGAGACATGGTATTTTAATATGGAGGTTTCCAAACACCACAGTAAATGAAAAGTCGACATTCAAAATACAAATATTATGGTCAAAATTAACGTCGTTTCCATGGTAATCATGGTATACACGTAATGTTACCATAATTTTAATGATGAAGGAGACACATTATCGATTAAAATTGGAAGCCTGCAAAGGGAAACAATTCATTTTTATGAGATGGAAATCGTAATTAAATTTGAAGCCTACAAAGGGAAGCAATTCATTTTTACTCTGTAATAGGGGCCAGATAGAAACCATTCACGGTCACATGTGATTCCTTCTGGTTACATGACTTTATACATGTGATTACTTCTTCTGGTCACATGACTATACATGTGGTTACTTCTTCTGGTCACATGACTCTATACATGTGATTACTTCTTCTGGTCACATGACTATACATGTGATTCCTTCTTCTGGTCACATGACTTTATACATGTGATTCCTTCTTCTGGTCACATGAATTTATACATGTGATTTCTTCTTCTGGTCACATGACTCTATACATGTGATTCCTTCTTCTGGTCACATGACTTTCTACATGTGATTCCTTCTTCTGGTCACATGACTTTATACATGTGATTACTTCTTCTGGTCACATGACTTTATACATGTGATTACTTCTTCTGGTCACATGACTCTATACATATGATTCCTTCTTCTGGTCACATGACTTTATACCTGTGATTTCTTCTTCTGGTCACATGACTCTATACATGTGATTCCTTCTTCTGGTCATATGACTTTATACATGTGATTTCTTCTTCTGGTCACATGACTTCCCAGCAGGCACACAACGTTGAAACGTTGTATTCCTACGTTGAATCAACGTTGATTTTGAGTTGGATATGGAAGTTGAAACGTTGAAAGGACTGGGGGCTATAAGGGCCAAAATCGGCCCCACCTCAGAAGTCGATAAAATTTTCTCCAAAATGTATTCACAATATGTGCTTTTCAGAAATAAATACAGTTATTTAATATGTGCATCTATTTCCTCACAGCAGACCCACAAAGTAAGGTAATGAAAAGCACTGATAGTCATTTTTTTTTCAGAATACAGAACCTACGACGTATCATTGTATTACAATGAATATCTTTAAAAAAAAATAATGAAACTCAATAAACAAGGGTGTCCGCGTCCGCGTTCTCACTGTAGTATTTCTACTAAATAACCTAAGAGTCAAATGAATGATTTTACCCTCCCTTCACGCTCTTACTGGATGTGACGCTACCTCTGCTTTTTTTAAGAATATGTTTACAAAATGTTGAAAACATCACCTGAAGAGTTGTCTTATTTTGTTTCACTGACCAATGCTGTGGTTGTATTGTTATCAAATCACCAATATGTCTTTCTAATTTCTGTTGTAGTCTGTGTGATGCGCAAATTTCCTTTCGATCAGAGGGCAGAAAATCAGAAAAAAAAGTTCTAGCAGTTGGGTTAAAGTGAATATCTCTTTGTGAGTTAGCAAGTCATCTTTGATAGTTGAAATGAAGGATTGAAATAAGTTATCATGTTCAGATGTTAAATAGTCTTCACTGTCGTCCTTAATTCTTTTGAGTAAGTAATTTGTCATACAAGTAGCATGATATACTGCATTCTCTGCAAACCCATCATTAATAATTCTGTTTGCCATTTCGCCATCATCGGTCAGTGTTGCCATGTTCAAAAGTCTTTTTGTTCTCTATTTATCCACATACCTGATTTGTTTTAAGAAAGCGACACTATTGATACAATTTTATCTAATTAAATAAATAGACAGCTTTTAGATGTAGGTATTGTGGATTTAAAAAAGAATTTGATGATAGTGGCCTCCCTCTTATCAGGCCATCCCTTCTACGATGAAAAAGTGTCCTTATAAGAGGGGTGGCCTCTATTGAGCGGGATAATTAAGTAGCATTTCACTATCTTAGTGCATCTGAAATCTGGGCAGTCTTTTTTATGTTCAATTGTTTGAGGTGAGAGGTGCTTTATTGTTTTGTTGCTATTGGTCAACTGTTTAAACTATCTTTACATAAAACAATGAAATAAAAAAACATCTTGGTTTTGACAACAAGAATCGTTTTTAAAATGCAGATGAGAATTTAACAAGAATATGCTATATCTTGTTATTTCGGTTAAGATTTTGTTAAGTGGGAAAATAATATTTTTTTTTCTTATCTGAACTCCGAAATCTACAAGCTTAAAGTGTTCATTTAAGAAACAATAAAACAAAACCCTTTTCAACTAAATGAACACTTTATAAATAGAAGCAATTTACAAGATAAAAAATCTTCTTTTCCGTGGAAACGGATCCCATTTTTCTTCCTCATTAGACTCTTGGAAGAACAAAGGTTGTAAAATGCCTAAAATGTTTACAAACAGGATGAAAAGGATTAAATTGTTTTATCTTCCGTCTTAATCTCACGGTGTACCTTTTTCAAAAACACACAAATATATTGTTTTACAAAAATTTGAAAAACAAAGCAGAAAATAAGATGTTCTAAAAAGATAAAAACTAAAATAAACAAAACAAAAGATTGTTACTAAACCTAAGATGATGAGGCTTAAGATTTTGACGAGGACGTATTTCAATGTAGTTTTTATAAAACCGTGATGTCGTACAATGGAGAAGTGGGTATACGTTTCTGTAAAAACAGATTCTGAACATAGTTTATGGTGATTAGGACAACAAAACATTGTGAATTGAATTGTTTACTTTTTATTTAAATATTATGGGAAAAGATTAAGATACAGGCATAAAATATATATAAATCATGTAGGTAAAATGTGTTTTAGTTTAAGCATATTTTATCTTCCAATTAAAGTGGCATTAGCTGCCAAAATCGTAAATATTTGATATGATTGATGCCTTAATAAAAACGTGTTTCTGTAACTTATAAATGTTATGAAATGTACGCGAATCGGGGGAAAAAGGTGCAACTACTCGTATTTTGAGATCGATCAAGAAATGGACCGCATCTTATTAATTATCAGCATTGTTTACGGAGTTTGCCGACTCGTCATTAAATCAGTACAACAATGCTTTTATTTCTTATATTCTGTGAATCTGCTTTTAGTCGGTGTTAATTACGGACAAAGAACCATGCAAGTTTGCAGTTAATAAGCGACAAAATACAAATTATTCGTTTTTACCTGTCACTAGTAAGGTCAGTTGCATACGGAGAAAGCGAGGTCAAATTATTTGCTTGGAAGGAAATAATAAATCGATGGTAATTTTCGTTCTCAAAAGGCGGAAAGTGGTACGATAAGCTGTTTAATGTGACATATTTACTTTTATTTCATCATTTTAAAGCTATTTACCAATTTCCAAAACATAACAATTTTTTGGTTCAAAATCGTAGCTAATGCCTCTTTAAATAGACAAAATGGATCAGACACAAGTTAAGCAAACTTATGAAGTCTTCTCCAAAATGTAAAATGTGTGTCGCGGCCATGGGTCTATGTATGATTGTTTTGATTGCCACTAGAAAAAGAGGAGATGGTAGATATTATTTTTCCTTGGTGACAGGCCAATAACTACACTCCTAACAAACTGTTGCTATCAGAATCTTCTGCAACTTGTTTTTTACGTGTAAGGAAAGGAGTGTGTCCTTTTTATCCCGCGCTAAGGGGTGTATTAAATTCGTTCCTCATAGCTGTCTGGTATCCCTTTCACATAAAGTCGGCGTTTTCCTAGAGGAAGCCATTTGTTATTTTATGTATGCCAAATTATTATATTACATTATTTTGTTACATATGTTGACTTGGCTTCAGACATAGCAAACACATTTCAAAATTTGTGTCCAGAAAACATGGTCTGTCTCCCTCTTAATGTCTTTGTAGTAAATAATAAAGATAAACAGCGATAAAATTAAATACAATACATTATGAACATTGTACTTTTCCTGATTACAGTTCGAGTTTTGAATTCACATTGAACATTAGGGTCGCACGGGGGAGTCTTCCAGACACATGATTTCCATGCATATATTGAATGCCCCAGAAGTCTCTGAGATTAAACTGTATGTGTAATATCTGTCTGTTTAGGGAATAAATCAATAACACACTATATAGAGTTGATGTTCATTATTTTTTAACAATGAATACATTTTGTTAGATAACACACTTGTGGAGGATGTTTAATTGATAAAACAGGAACTAATGGTAGAGGTTTACAATCTATTCTTATATGGTTATGGTGTTTAATGCCACTTTATCAATATTTCAGCTATATCTGGTGGTCAGTTTTATTGGTGGAGGAAACCGGAGTACTCGGAGAAAACTACCGACCTGCCACAAGTCACTGAAAAATTTTATCACATAATGCTGTATCGACGGTGGATAATAGAAAACATAACGCCTGATTATTAGTGAATTCTTTGAAGATAAAACGGCAAATATGGATTTTTAAAACATACTTCTGATTTGTATGCATAAGACATTGTATACACAACACGAAATCTTGACTAAGATGGATAAACTTATGTGGTAAACTGATGCAGACGATTTTTTCTGGGCGAGTATCCTTTATGCGGTCACCAGAAAATACACCAATTGAAATCATGCTTTGGTTCGAAAAGCAGGACAACCAGAAAGGAAATGTTTCATTCAATAAATAATTACATGCATCGTAGACGCATTGTCGTTTGAACCTAAAGGAATGGAACGCATTCTGAAGTGGCCAATAAACCACAATATCCGTTAATAGCCACGGATCTACTCTATTAGTGAATGTATTAATAGGGAAATTATAAAAACGAGAAATGACTACAGAGAAAATTGGAAGTTCTCTATCCAAAAAGAACATTTCTTCCCCTCGCCATTAGACATTTTATTATTAGATCTACAGAGTTTTTATATTTATGATCTATGCAGGTATAGTCGTTTGAGTACTATAAATCCTAAGAATAAAAATTCTTAAAAGTTTTAAGCATAAGTAATTTGTTTAATTAAGTGTTTATTAATATTCCGTCGTCTCCGGGAAGCGAATTTTTTTTTCTTTTAAGCTCACCTTGCCTTTAGGCCATGTGAGCTATTGCCATCACTTTTCGGCCGTCGCCCGTCCGTCAACATTTCACATTTTAATATTCTCCTCAGAAATCACTGTGCCAATTGCAGCCAAACTTTGATTGAATGGTCCTTGGATGGACCCCTTCTAAAATTGTGTCCGGTGATCCCGACTTCCAACCAAGATGGCCGGCAAGCTAAAAATAGAAAAAAGGAGGGGATGAAATTTAAAAAAAAAACTTCTCCTCTGAAACTACTGAGCCAATCTCAGCAAAACTTTGCTGAAATGATCCTTGGGTGGTCCCCTTCCAAAATTGTGTCCGGCATTTCAGACCTCCGACCAAGATGGCCGCCACAGCCGAACTTAATTTAACATAGGACCCTATGGGAAATTCCCATAAAAATCTTCTTGTCTCAAACCATTTGCTTAATAAGAACTAAATTTTGATGAAATAGTCATTGGATGGTTCTCTTCCACAAATGTGTCCGGCGGTTCGGCTCTTCGACCAAGATGGCCCCCACAGCCTAACTTAGCTTAACATAGGACCATATGGGAAATTCACATAAAAATCTTCTTGTCTGGAACCAGTTGCTCAATTGGAACCAAACTTTGATAAAATAGTCATTGGATGGTCCTCTTCCAAAATTGTGTCTGGTGGTCCCGCCCTCTGACCAAGATGGCTGCACACCTGAACTTAGTTTAACACAGGACCCTATGGAAAATTCACATAACAACCATCTTGTCTGGAACCAGTAGCTCAATTAGACCCAAACTTTGATGGAATAGTCATTGGATGGTCCTCTTCCAAAATTGTGTCCGGCAGTCGCGTTCTCCTACCAAGTTGGCCGCCACAGCAGATCTCGGTTTAACATAGAACCCTATGGGAAATTAACATAAAAATCATCTTTTCTGTTCTATTGGAACCAAATTTTGATGGAATGTTCATTTTATGTGGTCCTTTAAGAATTTTATCAGAGTCCTGCCCATCACACTTTTCTTTTTTTTAATCATATGAAATTTGTTTAAGGTCTTCTTTTGGAACTACTTGCTCATTTGATACAAAATCTTGATAGAGGACGATAAGTCCTCATTACTGTAGAACACGTCGCTAGACCCCCCCCCCCCACGTAGACTACACACTGATGCTCTCTCGTCTATATAACTGCGAGAATTGGGGCACCATACTACCCGGATGTGTAAGCCAGCTTAAATCCGAAAGTATCTACCGTCATAAAAAAATAATAATGATAGCAACTTTGTTTTGTTTTAAAAAAATAAAATATTTTATTTTGTTCAGTAAATTAAAATAATACATCTATTTGGCAACCGAAAGAAAAGGGACCATAAAGGGCTACGGTTCCGCAGCTACTCGTATCACTGCACAGTGCACTGTGACTGTCACCATGCTGTCACCAATTATTTTCTGATTTCGTAATATTACCTACGTAAAAATCGTGGATGGCGTTTGAAAATGCTTGTGTCAATATTTTTAATCGATAACATGGATTAATTTGAAAGTAGTAGTTCTTAAACAAACATGGATGATGGACAGATGGAAACCGGGATCGAAACAAAGTGCCGATTTGTCTTGCACCCTCAACGTGTCGTTTTACAACATATTAACGGCGGATGTAGAAGAAGTAATTTACGATAAAGTAGGTAGAACTCCACAAATATTAAACGAAAAATAGTTTTTTTGATGATTTTAAACATTTAACGAATTTGAAAAGTCAATGTAATTTGCGTCTTTCCATGTCAAGTTTATGAAGGAAAATGTGTTACTAAGCTCGTTCAGATCCCCTGATTTATATTTCGACTTTCTGAAGAAATGTTCTACTCTGTATCTCCAGACTGGAAAGTTTGAGTTGTTAGCAGTGATTGGGATCAGAGGGGGCCATGTGCCATTTATCACATATTCCATCTGAAAATGTGCCATTGAAATCAGAAATATTTACATGGCCCATAGAAATTCTGAATGTCAATAGAAAATGTCCCATTATTACAATTTTAATCCTACATGTAATCACTGTTAGGCATGCATGCACTTGTGCATCTTTCTGGTCCAGTATTACCTAGAAGGCTAGATTTCGTTGCTATCCATCTAATGTGTCAATATTTGTTATTCTTATACCCTGCTTCTTCACATGTGTACAAACTACAGTATAAGAAGAAGTTAGGTCAAGTTTAACCTAGATACGATAAAGTAACCCTCATTCCGCTTGTGCTCCATTTATTTAGGGTTACGAATCGGTCCCATTCAACGTATGGGAGCAAACGCCCGGAGTGAATCACACCGGACGTTTTTTTTTGTCCTAATTCCGTTGTAACTTACAGTAACAGTGGGAAAGCCGCCGACATTGAAGAGTTCCGATCTGTAGTCACGCGGGGAAAGGGAGATAATTATAGAAACCGTCATGGCGTCACTGTCATTGTGTAAACGATCGCGAGGTCGTATTTCAAATACAAAAATAAGCAACATCTGAATTAATTTGATCATAATATGCATCGTAACTTTGTTAATGATCATGTGTTTGGTGTAACTTAACCAATAAAACATGTACAAAACGCCTAACTGCTCGAAATATCAGAAATATCAAACGACCCCAGATGTCAATAAAAATATGGCGGGTAATACCCTGGTCTGCAGTTGACTGACACAAATGCGTCCTCAAAACCGATGAAGGTTGAAATATATTTAAATCGAAAGAATAAACATAAAGGAAGGTCTGTTAATTAAACAAACCCGTCATTTGCTTGCTACATTTATAAATTTGGGTTTGAAGTCGTGGTTCATTTTCGGTAATTTTTAGCATTTTGATACCTTTGTAGGTACGGTAATGTATTCCCTATTCCGAACCCGCTGAACAAATGTGGACTTGGGGTTACCTAATTATCGTATTTAAACATCGTCAACAAAGTTGAGTTATATTCTGGTCTCATTAAAAAAAAATCGTGGATGTAGTTCAAATTTTATTCAGATTCAGTGGGAGCTCCAGCCGATCCATGCCAATGAAGTACGTGTTGTACACCTGACTGATGTCAAACCAGGTTTAAATTCTACCTCTGTATGTTTTTGGAACACAAGACCTCAACAAGTGATTTTGATTTTATGTATGTGGTAGTTTTTGTTGGTTTTTTGTGGGTTTTTTTTTTGTTGGAAAAAGGGGGGGTGGTGGTATGCGAATAATAAATATTATACTTTTTTAAGTGTAGTAAGTTTTCTTATCTTATTACATGGACATGAGGATAAAAATAATTGTTATTGTGATCTTGGCAAGTACAAAATTTCAGAAAAAATATTCAATCTCAGAAAGCATACTGAAAAGAAAAATGATAGAAAAGGCATGTAACAAGTATAAAAAATTAATTCACAAATTAAAAAAAAACATAGGAAATCATACACCAAGAAATACAAACTCAAACTGGAGTCCAGACATTCAAATGTCAATATTAGGATGACCATAGACCCAAACCATGACCCCCATTTGATGATGATGTGGTTGACCAATGATCCAATCCATGATCACATTTTAATTTCCTCTTTTAAGATGAAGAACAACAAAATCAATCATCTCTTTCTTTGATTCTAAGTTTGTCATGTGATGTTATCTCATTATATTCCATATAGGTTATAATTTTAAAATATCACAAAATAATTTAATAAAAAACAAACAAAATGATTTACTTTAGTTAAATAAAGTAAGAAACTTTAGGTAAGTTTTAACAGGTGAACATTAACAGTTTTTACTACAAGGGAATTCAAATAAAAAAAGCTAAAGCTCTTGAACTGTCTGCCTATAGATCAATACTAAATTTACTTAAATCAGGGAATGCATAACCAGAGTGACATGAACTTACAAATAACCACTAGACAAAATGACTACCATTCATACACACATATTTTAAAACACACAAAGAATAGATACCATTCATTCACAAATACTTTAAAACAAAGACAGAATTACTTGTAAAAAGCATTCACACAGAAATCTTAAAACAAAGACAGAATTACAAGCATTCACACACAGATTTTAAAACAAAGACAGAATGACTAGCATTCACACATAGATTTGAAATCAAAGGCAGAATGGAAACAAAATAACCTTTCCATTCAAAAAATAATTCACTTATTTCCTTTGCCTTTTTTATATGGTGAACTTGGTCATTTTCCTCTTTATGTATAAACACTATATAATTTTGAAATATTGGTATCATATTTTATCTGTAAAACCTCCAATAGTATATAAAATATATAAGCTCTTGCTTATATTGAGGCAAATAAAGGTTAAAAAAAATGGTGTCAAATGTAAAAGATCTAGCTGTAATGTAACCTAGGTTTTATTGATCTTTGAATTCAGCTTGGAAATTAAGATTAGAAATTATATCTTATATACAATTAACTTTGTCATATTGTTCTCTGTTATCCCTTTTTTTTTTTCATTTTATATATTCATGTTGCTATAGCATCTATGTGCCTTTTGCAAATAAAGAATTCATTCAAAGGTCTACATTATCCTGTGAAACAGAATCATAAAAATTATGCCTATGTAAACATGTATTTATGTACTGAAAAGATTTAAACATAACTTCCTCTCCTGTATCTGACATACAAAATGAGTTAAAACTCTTATAACATGTAAGACAACAAAATATCTTTACTGAAACATCAATATTAGGGATGTCATTAATTTTTTGAGTTGTAGGAGAAAAAATAAAAGTTAAAGGAGAATGAATAGACTGGCAAAGCCAATCTCCCACCTCGCTCAGCGAGGTGGTATTTACGGCAGGGGGACTGGGGCCCCCAGAGGCTCTGGGATAAATGGTGCAAAATCCTGCATTCTAGCCATCTCCTGGCATCAAATTTGCTTCCTAAAATACTTGATTTTTTTTATGGACATTTTTAACAAACACAATTTTCAAAACGTGAAGAAGATACTTCCTCTGAGAGCCCTTCAGACACAGTTTGAACAGTAATCCAGACACTCATATAATTAAGTGTAATGCCTTTAAACTATAATGCCTTTAGGTTTCAAATCTTTATTTCACTACATACTTCCCAGAGGAAGGTAGAAAGCTACAAAAAAATAATACAATACTAAATAAATGTTTTCCTAAATAATACAATGTTTTACTGCCTAAATTATTAGTCCTAAATTCTATATCCTACATTCTAAGTGTAAAACGTGTGCGGTAAGAATGAAACACAATGCATAAACTAAATGGTAAGTACCGGTATGTCTCGTATGTACATGTAGATCTTTGCAAGGTAAGTATTGCTGTATATGTTTAGTGTATGTAGAAAAATGCAATTACAATCCTTACACTAGTAAAGTGTCCTAAAAAGGTTACACAAACAAGATTTGCTTATGCCTACATGTTATTAGTGTATATATCTGACACCGACAAATCCTATTCTATGGAGAAATGTTTCTAAAGTCTAAATTCTAAAAGTGTAAAAAATGAGCTTTTCTCAACTAAATCGTCCTATACTGTGAAAGAAAAATGTAAAACCTTTTTGTCCTAATCAACAGAATAACACTGAAATATTGCTACAAAACATACACGAAGTTTGCATGGTTGCATTATGTAAAAAATAGTAATCAAATTTGACCCACTTTTACTGTTCATGAAAATTGACGCTATAACCCTTATTTACGGGTTGAAACTAACATTATCTATACCTAACACTACTCATATATACATAAGGAAATTATATAATCAGGCAGGGATATAAACTTACTCTGTGGGACCTATAATTTCTATATTATTTTGTCTGATTCTTTTTTATGACTCGTCCTAATTTCAAGAGACTTTCGAAGTCGGGGAAAGAAACATGTTCGAAATGACATATAATTACCTATACAAAGAAAGATAACTCCAAAGGAAAAAGTGGAACACAACATTCCCCGCTTGATTTTGGTTGCAAAATCACTACTCTTATAAACAAATAAACGCAAAAAAAAAAAACTAATGAAAAGTTAAAGAGTTATCAATGTTCATGATCAAGTCATTTACTAGTGTCTGATAATAAATTGTCACAACAGATATGTGTTAAAAACTTTTGAATCTAATCAGAAAATAAGTAGATCAGTTTACAAATTGGACGAGTATATGTTACTGGTTCGCCCTTCCTGATGACACGCACTGATGCTTTGCGAACTAGTCCATCTGAACTTGGAAAAATTGTTTCTACGATTCCAACTGGCCATTGATAGCGCGGTAAATCATCATCAATCATTGTCACAATATCACCAGTTTGTAAGTTACGACCTTCTACGTGCCACTTCTGTCTAGACTGAAGATTGTGAAGGTACTGAGTTCTCCATCTTTTCCAAAATTGATCAGCTAATAACTGAACATGCTTCCACTGTGACTGGTACATGTCCTTCATTGAAAAGTCCTGAAGCGGTTTCACATCACTGTCTATTTTCTGAGTGAGAAGCACGTTTGGCGTAAGAACTGTAGGTGATTCTGGGTCATTAGATACTACCGTAATGGGTCTGCTGTTTACAATACAGCACACCTCTGTCATTAAAGTACACAATACTTCGTGTGTTAGTAGTTTGCCATGAATGTCACACAACATAGAATCTTATATTTTCCTTGCCAGTCCTATCATTCGCTCCCAAGCCCCACTCATATGTGAGCCATGTGGTGGGTTAAATCTCCATATTGTTTTATGTTCACATAGAAAATTTTTAATCTTGGGATCTTCTACATTCACAGAATGAATACCTAGTTCATTAACATCCCCTACAAAGTTGGTTCCTTTATCTGATCTAAGCTCCTTCACTGGTCCTCTAATAGCTGTAAACCGACGGAGAGAGTTAATGAATGATGACGAGGTCATTTCTTCTACAATTTCTATGTGTATTGCGCGAGTAACTAGACAAGAAAACATTATTGCCCATCTCTTTGCGTTAGCTATACCTCCACGTGTGCGTCTAGTGACCACTGATCACGGTCCAAAGGTATCAACACCCACATAAATGAAAGGTGGACTGGGTGTGACACGGTCAACAGGAAGTTCTGCCATCTTCTGTTGTTTACCCTTCCTCGAAGTCTGCGGCATTTCACACATTTATGCAAATTAGAGTTTATGAGCCGTTTCCCTCCTGTTATCCAAAATCCCTTTGAGCGAACGATTCCTTCTGTATAATGCCTTCCTTGATGTTGAACTGATTCATGAAAGTGTCTTACTAGCAAGGTTGCCACGTGAGTTTTGCCAGATATGATAACAGGTAACTTCTCACCAGTTTCCAATTTTGCATTTCTTAGTCTTCCGCCTACTCTTAGCAATCCGTTTGAATCCAACACTGGTGAAAGTGCAATTAAATTACTATCTTTCGGTAACGGCTTGTTGTTTTGTAAATAATAAATCTTTTCCGAATACGTTTCCTGTTGAAATTCCTTTAGAATCAATACTTCGGTTTCTTTAATGAAGTCAACTTCTGTCCTTGTATCTTTCTCTGTTTTCCGATACAATGCAGCTTTACGTTTGAGAAGTGTCATTGCACTGAGTAATCTTGACCAAACTGAGGCTCGACTTAATCGACTAGTGCCTATACAAGACGGTTTAACCAAAGTCTTCATAGTCTGAACTAAAGGACGTACTTCCTTATCCGTTTCAGGTTCTAGCAGTCTGTAAGTAGTATCAGGTACATTGTGTGATTCCAGAAATACTTTTGGTCCTATTAACCAGTTAGACTGTCCTAAAGTTTTAGCTTCAATTGGCCTAGTTCCATGATCGGCCGGATTTAATGTAGTCGGCACATAGTTCCATTTCAACTTTGAAGATACTTTTAAGATCTTGTCAACACGGTTGCTGACATATACATAAAATCTTCTTGTCTCGTTGTACAGGTATCCCAATACCACTTGACTGTCTGTATAGAAATAAGTTTCACTCGGAGGTATTTTCAATTGTTTCTGAACGAATGTCGCAATTTCCGTGGAAAGAACTGCTCCACATAGTTCTAACCTGGGTATTGTGTGCCCGTGGCTTGGTGCGAGTTTTGATTTCCCCAATACGAATCCTACCTGTGGTTCTCCATTCTCATCATACGTACGGATGTAAGCTACAGAAGCTATTGCCTCTTTTGAGGCATCGGAAAATATGTGCAATTCACAATTTGTGCAATCCTGATCGTTTAACGACAAACTAGTATAGGATCTACGTATTTCCAGTAATTCAAGATCTTTTAACGACTGTCTCCATTTCTTCCAGTTACATAGCAAATCGTTAGGCAACAGATCATCCCAAATCGATAGAATTGTCCTGAATCGCTTGTCGCAATAACAACCTTCCTCCAAGATTAACTGGTGCTACAACACCGAGAGGATCGAAAATCCCATTTATCACTGAAAGTACTCCTCTCTTTGTGTAAGTTTTCTCATCTGCTGATAACTGATATGTGAAAATGTCTCTTATGACGTCCCAATTCAACCCTAAGCTTCTTTGTAGACAAGACGATTGAGAGTCAAAATCAATCTCGGTAATACCTTCAGCTAAGTCCTTCTGTGCAAAACTAGAGACCACATCTGTACTATTAGATAAGATCTTGTGTAGACGAATATTACCTCCTTGTGTTATTCTATTCTGAGTTCTTTTAATAAGTGTTACAATGTCCTTTACATTGTCCCGAGAAACAAGGGCGTCATCCACATAAAAGTTTTCTCTTACGTATTCACACACTTCATCACATGTTGCATGTTCATGGTTACATACGGCCTTACGAAGTCCATAATTTGCAACTGAGGGGGTGGGAGAATTCCCAAATACATGGACACGCATCCTATATTCTGATAACGTCGCCGAGCCGCTCTGACGTCCTGACGTCAGAGATATAATGTATATAGCTAGTAATGTTAACGTGACGTCATAAGCAAGCTGGTTGACGTCATGACGTTATATAAACATATATAACGTTCAAGGGACTACCATTTGACAATGATATGAATCTGCCTAGCGATCTTCGTGTTTAACATGTTTGGGGCCCCCCCTGTCACTACAGCCCCAATTTGTCACACGATCTTAATTTTGTCAATGGATAGAGTTTTTAAAAAAAAAAAAAAAAAAAAAAAAAAAAATAGGGGACATATCCCCTAAAACCCCTAAAAAAAAAAATATTTTTGGGAAACAAATTTTTCCAGACGTTAATAGCATTACTTAGCTTTCCGAAAGCTCGAGCGGCTCGCTTTATCGCGGCGACGTTAAGTAATACTATTTATTGTCTTCGAACCAAATAAATCTCAGATAATTTTTATGTTCCTCGTTCACTTCAAAGTTAAAAAACATTTGCTCTACATCTGCGATCGCTGCTGTTTGTCCTTTTCTGAATTTTAGCAAAACTCCTACGAGATTATTTGTTAAATCTGGTCCTTTGAGCAGAACATCATTCAAACAGATACCATTATGCTTAGCTGACGAGTCAAATACTACTCGAATCTTTGAGGGCTTCTTTGCATGATACACTCCAAATATTGGAAGATACCATATTTCTTCTCCATCCTTTACCGGGGGAGCTTCCTCGGCATGCTCATTTCTGAAAATCTTTTCCATAAAGTCTACAAAATGTTTCTGTTTGATAGGGTCACGTTTCAAACTTCTAACTAGATTCTCAGTCCTTTGTTTTGCTTGTTGATAGTTGTTTGGAAGTTCCGGACGGTTTTTTCGAAATGGCAAAGGAGCACTCAATTTGCCGTTAGGTGTCTTATGAAATCCATTATCCATTACTGTTAAAAATTCTCTATCTTCTTGAGACAAACCTTGTACTTCATCATCCGGAGTTAGTAAGAAAATGTTTTTGTCAATGTTCAATTCTGTTTTAGTATCTTTCACTTTAAAGCCATATTCACAAGGCTTAAGGTGCGATTCTCTTCCATTGGTTAAAATAGATGTCTTATTAACAGTAATTGTTTCTGAAGCATGTACTAGTCCCAAACATGTCTCTCCTATTATTGTCCAACCTAAGCGAAGAAGTTGGCCATACGGTTCATTGTCTTTACCTATCCTTTGATCTATGACATGATGAGCTGCTATCATGTCGCGTCCTATGCCTATGAGAATCAAAATCTCGGAATCTGAATCATATTCTGGGATATATTGCTCTATATCTTGTAAATGTCTATAATGTCTTGCAACTGAAGGAGTAGCAATTCCCTGTTTTGAATTTGGAATTTCATTGCATTCTATTAAAATAGGACAAGTAAGGCAAACAGTTCCATCCAATGATTCTAGAATATATCCAGAAGCATGACGTCCTGATTGTGTGATTTTGCCTGAGCATGATGCAAGAATATATTCCATTTTCTCTGAATTCACATTAAAGTGGTCGAAGAATTCTGAACGAGCTAAGGACCTATTGCTTTGATCATCGATAATTGCATAAGTTCTAATACTTTGTTCTGGTTTTCCTTCTGTGTATACATTGATCAGAATAGTTTTGGCACACGATTTTCCATGAAATTGTCCTTTCTCTGACAGTTCACTGCAGATTTCGGTGCATCTTGACTCTATTTGTGTAGTATCATTCTTGGTTGCTTGTCGTTCCCCGCCATGATCTGATGTCGGTTGCGGGCGATCAATATGAAAGGCTGTGCAGTGTGTGGAATTTCCACATTTCTTACATTTTATCTTTGCTGAGCAGTCTTTGGCAAGGTGCTTACCATCTAAACATTTAAAACAAATACCATGTTTTTTAATGATCTCCCTTTTTTCTTCTAGAGGTTTAGTTGAAAATGTACGACAATCAACCAAATTGTGTTTTCCCTCTTCATGTACTGGACACTTGATGCCGCTTTTGTGTTGATTTTCTACGTTTGTCTTATTCGCATTTAATATCTGTCTATTTGGCACAGTTTTGTTTGACTGAAATCTATTGTCTTGTTTTTTAGTACCAGTATTTTTATAATTTACAGTGGATCTGGTATGACCATCTGATGGTTGAAATCTGAAGCTAGGATCATTCATACGAGTAGCCATGCTGTGAATAAATTCCACAAACGTTCCAAATGGCGGAAACATTACGGACTTTTGCAACTTGTATCTGCTGGCTTGATCAATCCACTTTGTTTGCATAAATGTAGGTAGCTTCTGCACAATTTCATTTACTCCACCTGATGAGTCAAAATAGGATAATACCATTTTGTATTTGTCATTGTTCTTGACAGAATCTATCTCTGACAATAAATCAGCTAATTCATAGAGTCTGTCATGATCATTAATGTTAATTTTTTGAAATTTATCCAATCTGTCCTTTAAGGAAGCTGCAACGCTCTCCGGAGCACCATACCTTTCATCGAGTCTTTGCCATATTTTCTCTAATGCACGACTCTCATCATGAGCGTTTGAAACTCTTAAGCTAGCTGCTTGTCTTTTGGACTGAGGTCCTAACCATTTATTTAACAAATCTAGTTCTTCTGACTTGGTTGCATCAAGTTCTCTGATTATGTTGATAAAGCTGTTTTTCCAGCTGTAATACCTTTCAGGTTTGTCATCGAACTGCGGTAATCTAGTTATCAAAAGATCCTTTTTCATAATGTATTTGGTTAATTCGGATACTTCAGGTGCAGGATTTATCTTAACATTTTCTGTGTGTACTTGATTATCAGTTGCTTTCGAAACAGATATATTTGATTGCATGTTTGATTGCAAAGTTTGTGTTATTACTGGTTCTTTCTGTTGTGAGTTTACGGGGATGTATTCCTGCACATTAGGGTTTAATTTACTATCATACGGTTCAGGCATCTGAGTCGCTACATATTTTCTTACAATGTCTGCTTTAGATAATTCTTCTTCGGGAAGATGTACACTTTTATCTATATAACTGTTTACGTCATCTTCTAGAATTTCTTTGACGGTAGCTAATTCAGCTTCCGCTTCGACGACTTCCCTTTTATGCTTTAGAATGTTCAAATTTGACTCTAGATTTGATCTTTGTTTCTGTACAAGAGCATCATACTCTGCTCTTTTTTTCTGAATTTTTAATTCAAACTCATTTTGCTCCTTTTTAAGTTTTTCCTCTTCTTCAATAATTTTAAGCCTTGCCTTGGCTGCCTCTGCTTTTGTCTTTCTGTCAAGCAAAATGGAGTGACTAGACTGAGTCGTGTGACTAGAATGACCTGTGTGACTAGAATGACCTGTGCGACTAGAATGACTAGAGTGACTAGTGCGATAAGATTTTCCACTTGCATGACTTGATTTATTACTGACACGACTAGACTGACTCCCTGGACTTGACCTCTGATGAGATTGGATTGTATGAGTAGAATTGTTAGTTTCTTGATTAACAGTTTCTTCCTTATATTTTACTGTGATATTCTAAGAGTCTTCAGAGTGACCTGATGAGTTTACTACTTGCTCATCATATACAGTTTTAGACTGTGGTGTTAACAGTTCATCAATATGTCTTAAACCAATCTTAACTTTTTCTTCAGTTGACCTGTATATAAGATCTAGTGCTGATAGTTCACGTTTGCTGTCTGCAGTATTCTGTTCTACTAAATATCTTTTAAGTTCAATTGTTGTATGGTGGTATTAATCTACTCCTTCTAGAACTATCTCCCTTACTTCTTTCAGAACAGTTAAATTGTCTTGATATTTATCCACGTAATTCAGACTCTCCTCGATGGTACGTTTTACTTCGGAAAGTGTCTTGTAAAAGTTCGTCACTTTGTCTTCATAAATTTTCTGCGCTTTCTCTGTGAGTTTTCTTAAACGTCTGGAAACATGCGATTCTTCTGAACTTGTCATGGTGAATGTGGTTTGGGCTTCCCAGACTTTCTACTGTAATGCCTTTAAACTATAATGCCTTTAGGTTTCAAATCTTTATTTCACTACATACTTCCCAGAGGAAGGTAGAAAGCTACAAAAAAATAATACAATACTATATAAATGTTTTCCTAAATACTACAATGTTTTACTGCCTAAATTATTAGTCCTAAATTATATATCCTACATTCTAAGTGTAAAACGTGTGCGGTAAGTATGAAACACAATGTATAAACTAAATGGGAAGTACCGGTATGTCCCGTATGTACATGTAGATATTTGCAAGGTAAGTATTGCTGTATATGTTTAGTGTATGTAGAAAAATGCAATTACAATCCTTACACTAGTAAAGTGTCCTAAAAAGGTTACACAAACAAGATTTGCTTATGCCTACATGTTATTAGTGTATATATCTGACACCGACAAATCCTATTCTATGGAGAAATGTTTCTAAAGTCTAAATTCTAAAAGTGTAAAAAATGAGCTTCTCTCAACTAAATCGTCCTATACTGTGAAAGAAAAATGTAAAACCTTTTTGTCCTAATCAACAGAATAACACTGAAATATTGCTACCAAACATACACGAAGTTTGCATGGTTGCATTATGTAAAAAATAGTAATCAAATTTGACCCACTTTTACTGTTCATGAAAATTGACGCTATAACCCTTATTTACGGGTTGAAACTAACATTATCTATACCTAACACTACTTGTTCATGAAAATTGACGCTATAACCCTTATTTACGGGTTGAAACTAACATTATCTATACCTAACACTACTCATATATACATAAGGAAATTATATAATCAGGCAGGGATATAAACTTACTCTGTGGGACCTATAATTTCTATATTATTTTGTCTGATTCTTTTTTATGACTCGTCCTTATTTCAAGAGACTTTCGAAGTCGGGGGAAAGAAACATGTTCGAAGTGACATATAATTACCTATACAAAGAAAGATAACTCCAAAGGAAAAAGTGGAACACTACATTAAGAATAATTGAATATTCTAATATGACGGCCTAAATATCGTCAACCACAGGCACTCGACGTTCAATGAATAAAATGTAGGGTCAATATGGGAAAAAATAGTGTCACTGGTATATAAATTATAATATTATATAACAGTGACACTATTTTTTTTTCCATATTGACCCTACATTTTATTCATTGAACGTCGAGTGCCTGTGCGTCAACCAGTATACTATATGTCGGTATATATCTACCTTTAGCACCTGCGCACTCAAATTATCGATTGGAAACAAAAAAACATAATTTGAAAAGTTTCTGTAATGAATAAAAGCCTACAAGTCCGTTTTCGTGAGATCATACACAACAACTACACATTGTATTACTTTGTTTACATGTATACACAAATATGCGATGAAAAAGCACTCATCTGAAATAAAAAAGAAAAAAAAGAAAAGCTAAATGCATATTAATATGTTGCTTTATTGTGGAGCCCAGTAACTGACATGATAATTTTAATTTCGTTTATGCGAAATAGTTTACGGAGCCCGTTTTCTGACATGAGAATTTTTTGAATTTTGTTTATAGATATTTTTTGAATTTTGTTTATGCCAAATACTATTTCGTGTAACGTCATCAAAATATTTATCATGTCAGTTAACGGGCTCCGTGCTTTATTGTTACTCATCAAAAAAGAATAAATTCTAATTAAGAAAGAAGCGTCTTTTAATTTTTATAATATTAATGTTTTAAAAAGAAACCATCATAAAGAAAGATAATTAAAATGTTGGCATGCGGTGAAATATTTATCCAATTACGAATTATACCTCAAAAGACGGCATTGTCATAATTTAGCCTTAATTTATGGTACTTAAGAATGTGCTTTGCAAAGTTTTGACCTTTTTATCTTAAGACATCAGCAATGTTACATATCTGGCATGCATCTGGGATATGTACAACGAAAAAAAGACCACATGATTTACCCAGACATCATGTTCTTTGTATTTGATCTCGATCTACTTTGATTATTTATTAGGTCTAAATAAAATACCTTGTCTTTTGTATGAACAATTATTTATATCCCGTTATATACACGACTATATGGTTTAAAAGGAATATATTACTTGGTTCTATTTTAAACTTGTCTTATTATTTATTATGTTAATTTGTCAAGTACGCAGATGTGTTTACAAAGAAGCTAATTGTACTAATGGGTAATATTAATGTTTTAAAAAGAAACCATCATAAAGAAAGATAATTAAAATGTTGTCATGCGGTGAAATATTTATCCAATTACGAATTATACCTCAAAAGACGGCATTGTCATAATTTAGCCTTAATTTATTGTACTTAAGAATGTGCTTTGCAAAGTTTTGACCTTTTTATCTTAAGACATCAGCAATGTTACATATCTGGCATGCATCTGGGATATGTACAATGAAAAAAGACCACAGGATTATTACACCCACATCCTGTTCTTTGTATTTGAATTCAAAGCTATTGTCAATTAAATTACGGGATAGATATTCGTGAGTCAGATCTCTGGTCGGATCACAGCAAACATTATACAATTTGTCTTTATATTTCTCGGCTAAGCATGGATGCCAAACAACTCGGCCCGCGGACAACTTGGACCGAGACATGTCGGCTCGTAAGCGAGCACTAGTTGGTCCGTATGTTAAGACAACTCGGATCGTATCGGTGATAGCTCTTAAAGAGTGCATTTACATCTGTAGACGTTTCCGACTTACGACCTTTAGTGAAACGGTCGCCAGTTCTTTAAAAGAAAGAAAGAAAAACAAATTTTAAATCTCAAAACATGTATCTGTTTGTGTAATATTTACATACTTCCGACGTTCGTTTGGCACTTCTTATCCATACTTACCTAAAGCTACAAAAATAAAAAGCCGACTCGATATGATTTTCTCTCGATTTCCATCAGTAAATAAATTATTTATTTTCTCCCAACAATCTAAATAACTAATAGTCGAAAAATAAAATAATTTAAGAAGTTGGGAAATCGACAAAAATGGAAAAATTAGAGAAATTATGGGGGAAATAAATATTTGCGATTTGGGAAGCTGATGGGTCCCTATTTGTTTACCAGTTATCAATTTACAAAGTTCAAAGATCAAATTAATATTGGTCCTGGTTATTAGGTAATAAGTGTGAACGGTATGTGCCGATCAAATGTTATTATTTATCAGAATGAAACCAAATTTGAAATATATTCTAATGATAAAACAGAAAGCCACCATATCACCGAAAAAATGTTGAAAGTGGCGATAAACACCATAACCTGGGTAATGGACAAAGTCACTCATTATACATACTGTGACTTTTCGGGGTATAGTTCATGTGGAAAAAATATATTGTGACTTTTTTTTCCTGTTACCGGCGGCGACAGCTGAAATTACCGGAGATTTTCGCCGGTTGCCGGCTTCTAATGACATCCCTGAATATCTGTATGAAAATTTAACTCAAATTTTAAATGTTTCAAAAAGATATCCACATTTTCTTTTTAAACTGAAATATATCTTGTAGTCCTTGAAGACGTTTCATACAAAACATTCTTTTTCTTTTTTCAAATTATCTAGGGCATTATAGTGGACATGACATAATATATCTGTGAATACTTATTCATTTTGTTCTGCATATTTACCTGAAATGGAAATGTCAAATTTCTTTCCAAATAAAAATAGATCAATATCAGTGCTGTGATCTCCTCTTTTATCACAAATAATATCAAAATGGTGTAAGACACACAATTTTTTTTGAGGGGGCAACTGACATTTTCACAGATTCTTAAAGAAAGAAGCATGATTATAATTTTCCTCCAGTACCCTAGAAAAAATGCTTATATTTTCTTTCACATTTCCTACAAATACAAAGAAAATCGGACATATTTGCAAGTATTTTGTACAAACTCATAAAATTCAATATCATCCAACTTTTTCTGAATGAGATGGACATAACCTTTAGATATGTCTTCTTGACCACAATGACTATTTAAAAGGCTCAGGATTTGTGTCAGGGTGGACTTTGTGGCAGTTAGACATCTGCATACTCCTCTGTGACCACATGGGCTTGTCTTTAAGACACCATATATATAACTTTATTAAAAAAAATATGCACCTCTATCAACTTTAGGATATATATAACTTTATTTAAAAGAATATGCACCCCACATATTATACTTATAGCATGTAGGGTGCATAATTTTTTTTAGTAAAGTTATATCTAGTATGTAGGGGTGCATATTTGTTTTAGTAAAGTTATATAGTATGTAATTGTGCATATTTTTTTCAGTTAAGTTATACTGCATGTCATAAATGATATATTATTGGGTGCATATTTTTTTTAATACAAATATAAAAATATATGTCTTAAAAATGATAAAGGGGTGCATATTTTGTTTCTAATAAAGTTATATTTCATGTCTTAAAGACAAGTACCTGTACCTGCTATATTTTGTACCTGTACAGTAGTTTGTACATGATTTTTTTAAATTTTGTTTGTATTGTCCTATCCAATGAAAACATATTATGTGAATCAATTGTATACTGTGATTTTTATTGATTATACTGCTGGTTGACATTGTGGGCGTCTTGATTGACAATTTAAAGCATTTGTTTGTTTGTTTGATCATGAGATTGCTCAAGAAATTACACAAAAAGCTTGGCTATGGAACTGGAAGTGAAGAAATCTTTCTTCATTACAATAATAAACAAGACGGAAATAAAACTTAAGCAAAATCATAAACACAAAACAGTGTACATGACCATTTACTTGATCACATCTTGCCATTCTTGAGTTGTTTATGGAAATTATGGTGTAATTGTTCTAAAAATATATATAAATAACTGAACAATTGTTAAATATGAATGTATCCAGAATCCAGATCAACTGTAAAACAAATAAAAAACATTTAAAGTGAGTTAAAGATCTTATAAACCGTTTTCTCTAGTCGCGTCTCGATGTAAACAACATTGATTTTAACCTTTCTACACACAGCCTCTCTAGCATATTTGCAATGAATGATGGGTAATTATGCATTTTTTTGGAATCTCTAATCCTTTTCATATCTATTTTTGATCATTTTATATTTAAACAACCAATAGGATGCTTAATAGTCAGTTATAATTAGACCAGTGTATTTACCCGCCATGATTTTATTTCCAAAAACATCAAAGCAATTTCCGATTTTCAAAGCCGATTATAAGATATACATTTCACAGTTACTGATCAGTACGATTCAATCATATAGTAAACATACTTAAGATACCAACAAATTAAAAAAATATGCACAGTTTATTATTTTTTCTACTTTATTTCATAAAAAACCACACACATGTAACGTAAACAAATAAATGAAGTCAATCGCCGCGAGCGCCATCTATACCAATATTGGAGTATTCTCCCTTGAATCTGTGGACAATACGTAACATGAGTGGAGGTACGGAAATGGTGGTTGGCGCTCCCACTGTAGGTGGTTGGACAAATTAACGGGTTGAAAGATAAATATATTTACATGTAGGTAAACCTTGAGGTGTTAAGTAAACGCTGTGCACATCAATCAATGGTAGACTTATATCCATCTGAAAATTTGAATGCATGAAATCTTCTTTCTGTCCGACATTTTGTTTATAAGTTGCTATTTCACATGCACTTGCCTCGTTTTGGAGATATCCTTATTTGGATCGATTGCCGTAAAATCATAGTAAAAACAGTTTTCCGTATTTGGCATTGAGATCCATATATGGATAGGCTCCGCCCATCGCGAGAGTCTACGTAAGGTGTCATGGCGGATAAGAAACAATTTTCAAATACGAAATAAATCGTGAAGGTAGAAACAGGTATTGTAACACTTATTTCGTATCACCTTTACTTAAAAATTGTAGGGAATAATAAGTTATGACCAGATATGCAAAGAGAAAGTTGAAATAGTCACGGAACGAACATTTTAATTTGCTCCCATACGTTGAATGGGACCGATTCGTAACCCTAAATGGAGCACAAGCGGAATGAGGGTTACGTTATCGTATCTAGTTTAACCATATAAGCAGAAAAAAATGTTTCATAGGTTGAAGAGCTTCTGTTGTATAAAGTATTACATCTAGTTACAAGCTAGATGTTAGTTCAAGTCTAACCAGAAGCAGAAAAAAAATGTTTAATAGGCTGAAGAGCTTCAGTGGTATAAAGTATTACATCTAGTTACAAGCTAGAAGATGTTAGTTCAAATCTAACCAGAAGCAGAAAAAAAAGTTTAATAGAGGACGTTAGTCCTCATTACTGTAGATCACCCAGGTAGACCCACATACTGATGCTCTTTTTCTCGCGTCGGTCTCGCGTCTAGGTGTAATACCACTAAACATGGGTACCAGTCGGAAAGAACGTATGGGAAAGTAGTACGTAAACACAAAATGGATTCCTACATTGTTGGATAAAAAATAAACCCTATTAGATACTGCAAAATGCTGAATGTCAGCAGAAGCCTACAGATTTTAGGATAATTTTTAGCCCATATTTGATGTTCTTGTGGTTTAAAATAAAAAATTGATTGCATTGGAAGGAAACCACTTGAATTTGTGTTAAATCGAAAGTGAAAGTATGATTTTTGACGGTAGACATCTTCAGACTGTGTTTTTTCTTGTATGTTGATTTTCGGAGTTTAGATTAAACTTAAGATGAATCCTGTAAACTCAAAAAGATTTTATTTAACATAGAAGGCGATGGAGAATTCTTTAGTGGTATTACTCCTTTTAGGCAAAAATCAAGAAATTTAAATTTCATTGCTATTGTACCATGCTCAAATTGGCTTTGGACAGTCACAACAGATCCAGTTTGACATTTTCCACACCAAAATTTTACAAAATACATCAAGGTGTCATGTTACGGCTTATGATTATTATGCAATATTTTGAAAAATTTTCCCCATACACTAGATGTACATGCACAGAGGGTATTGAAATATAATTGTATGCTTATTTATGACTTTACAATTATTGAGAATGGTAGATTTAATGTATTTTTGTAGTTAATGGGCATATGATGTTGAAAAAGATTGCTAAAATTAAGAATTTTGACAATTTCATGTTGTGGCGTTTAGTCGATTTCAAATATGGCATATGGTGATACAATTTTTGAAAATTTTATAATCTTACTTATATTTCCTCATAAATTTTGGTAGTTATAGTTAGAACACATGTAAAATGTACATATGAAACAATATAAGACTATAGAGAGCAGATATATTTGAGAATTATGTAGTTTAAAACCAGGTCATTTTAGTGATCCCAAGAAAATTGCATTTGTCACTGGACATTTACTGTTATTTATTCAAATTGTCAATGTGGATTTTGTATATTAGAGTATAAATTGACTGTAAATGTGCATTTGTGCATCCGACTAACAAGAAACATAACAAAAGTTGTCAAGAAACATACATTTATTGAGTTTTGAAGAAAATGAAAGTTGCAGGTCATAAGAATTAACAGAAACCTGAAAGTCAACAATCATAATTTTACAAATTTTGGACAGTTTGAAGTAATCTTTGCTGAATATCTAGGTATTAGGTCTTATTTAATGTCTTCTAATGTATAATTAATAGCATGAATGAACATAGCTTAGTATATTGTGAGATAATTTCTATTGTAATGTGTATCACAAAATATACAATGAATCGTTCACAATAAAACTATACGAAAAATATCCATTTACACCCTCAAAACTAAAAAATAAGTATATTTCAACACTGAAGTACTGTGAATACATGTGTCCTCATGGGTTTGCATGGTCAGAATATATGAACTACAAAATACACCTCCTTGAATGTACATGTAATGCCAAGTTGTATGTTTTAGTTACTGTATGGGAAATGATTGTGTATGTATAGCTTAGCATGGGTGGGACTAAAATTCAGAGCGAGTTAGTTTTAGTCCCACCCATGGTGTATCTACATTGTACATGTAAACTGATAGACTATTTCTGGAATCCTCACAGGTGACTAAAATATGTAGGCGCTGACATTTAAGCCCACATGTGTAAAGCCAACATAGATACAAAAGTAAATACTTTCATGAAAAAGATTTAAATAAATTAATAGCAACTTTTTTTGTTTTTATTAAATAAAATATTGTATTTTGGTTCAATAAATTAAACAAAAATACTTCAATATCAATTTCGCATACAATTTTTAGGTCTTGTGTAAACACAAACTTGCATCACTGTCACCAGCTTGGGCAATTTTTTTCCTAATTTCTCCTACACAAAAAATTGTGGATGGTATTTGATAATGCTTTCCATCTAATAATGTGTCAATATTTTTTATTCTTATACCCTGCTTCTTGACATGTGTACAAACTATAAGAAGATTTAGTTCTCAAGTCTAACCAGAAGCAGGAAAAATGTTTAGTAGGTTGAACAGCTTCTGTTGTATAAAGTATTACATCTAGTTACAAGGTAGAAGATGTTAGTTCAGGTCTAGCAAGAATCAGAAAGAAAATGTTTAATAGGTTGAAGAGCTTCTGTTGTATAAAGTATTACATCTAGTTACAAGCTAGAAGATGTTAGTTCAAGTCTAACCAGAAGAAGAAAAAAATGTTTTATGGGTTGAAGAGCTTGTGGTATAAAGTATTACATCTAGTTACAAGCTAGAAGATGTTAGTTCAAGTCTAACAAGAATAAAAAAAAAATGTTTAATAGGTTGAAGAGCTGCTCCTGTTGTATAAAGTATTACAAAGGGAACAACCATTTAACTTGAAAAGGGGGAGGGTTATGTTTTTTGTACTGATCTGAATTTTTTTTTAAACAGTTGGACACATCTTTATTTTTTTTCCAATTGCAATCAAACTAAATTATTTTTTTTCTTACCAAGTCAAAACATAATTTTTTTTCAATGCTTTGTATAAAGGTGTGAGCCAGTATTCATATTTAGATGCTATGCATATAGCCCATATATACTATAAATTTCCATGTTATATCTCGCATTTGTACCTGAAAATAAACAAGTGAGGATTTTAATTAAACAAGTTCAGATCTTTACTATATAAAAAACAATGACACACTGGTTTTTTATTCAGTTTATACAGGTCAATCTCTTAAATAAATGGCATTTATTATTATTATTTCAAAACAATACTCTTAAACCAGATGATTTTTTTTATACTTATGTAAAGCAGAATATTTTTTGTGGCCACTGCTGTGACAGATTATTTAATTGCTTTCCCTTCTAAATCATAATATTTTTAGGACAAAAAAACATAACCCCCGCCTTCCCCAATATGTTGAAGAGCTTCTGTTGTATAAAGCATTACATCTAGTTACAACTACAGCTAGAAGATGTTAGTTCAAGCTGGAAATTAATGCTCAGTATGTTCAGCGCTATTCCGTAACTAAAGATGAAGAAGAAGAAGTCTAACAAGAATCAGAAAAATGATTAATAGATATATACACAAAATGTAAAGGTATTTTTAGTATCATTTAATCTCAAATACGTATAAACGTCCTCTCTATAGGCCATGCCTACTCATATTATTACTCATTTTGGATACATCGGAATTTTACGCAATGATCCGTCCATCAACCATTGTGTAATCATTTTTGTCAACAATATCAGCTTTGACTTCGCAACTGTAAGCCTTGTGTGACCATTTGGAGTCAAATCTCTTGGATCGTAAGGAAGGGCATTTATGAAACTATTTTGTTCTGTACACTGAAGAAAGTGTTGTACAATCATTTATTATAGTTAGTTGTTTTGAGGAAATAAACTTGCGGTTTTCTTGGAGGTGAGTAAAATGGCACAAATACAGCTTCAAGTTGCATACTTCCCCCCACTTTTCTATCTCCGACTAAAGTGGATGCTTAAGATAGAACATGTAAAACTTAATGTTCAGTTGCGTTGTTGAAAGCAGCGTTGATCCAGGTGAGCGATTACAGGCTCCTGTGAGCCTCTGGTTATCAATTAATCCAGATTGTTGTATTTAGGTTTATCTATTCGAACGTAACAATGCTTATTTGTGGTTGTACAGTTCTAGTTTCTATTTAATTGATACATTTAGAAAAAAGTAAAATAATTAACATATTTTCTAGTGAAAAAAATCTGTTCCGGTTTTTTTTCACATCGTTCCTTCTATGAGCGGGATGATAAACTAACCCCATGTCTAAGCGAAATAAAATTTTCGGATAAGTAATTAATGATATGTCGGATTGTGCCCAAAAATATCTACTCCTTTAGGATCAAAATATTTTACTTCATTTTAGAGGTAGCAGCGAAGGGTATTAAAACTATCTCTGTATCCCGGAAGATAATATATAATCAATAATTGGTGGCTTATGAAAAAAACTATTTTGGATGAAGTTGTGTTTATTTTAGTTTTATCTTGTATAATATTACGTGCCGACATACCATCGTTTTTTTTATGGCAAAGATAACAAATATCGTGCTTCTCAAACCTCGAAACTTCATCTTTAAGCGCTTGTAATATATGAACATTTTCAGTCGGTTTTTTTTTTAGAACTTTAATACCTCCGCAGTGTGCACCAAAACTACTTTAACAGTATTTGTGTTTTATTAATTTTAATAATCTGTTAAAATATGTTTATGGTGCACGACTGCAGAGGTGCTTAATTTCTTCGAAAACCGTCGAAATATAGTCAAAATTCAACGAAAAACAGTGAACAAATCACGCTCATGACGTCACAATGACGTTAAATACGTACCGATTTTGTTGGAAATAAGATTTAACATCAAGGGTATGATGTCGTCTGTAAAATAAAACACATCAAATTTTAATAAAGTATTTTCTCAAATTCATTATTCATTAAATACGAGGCCATATAGGGCCCCTTTAGTCCCAAGTCCCTTTTCTCGCATTTTGACGATATTGAAACCAGGAGGAAAACTCAGAGCATGCCATGCACTGAGTTTCTTCCTACTTTCAATGTACAAAAACTGTATTTATATTCAATACAATTATTTACAGAAACATTAGTTATTTACTGATAAATTTCATTTTTTGAAATGAATAATAAAATGTACATAGATTGTGTATAATGGTCTCATACGATGTACATATGCAATCAGAAAAGTGAATATATTGATTTTTAGGTCAGATCGAGGTAATAAATAAATCAATATTTAACAACCTCCACAACCCTCCACCAACAAAATATTTTGATACAATCATTTACCCTCTATACTCTAAACACCTGCTCAATTTGGTGTTGGTGGAAGACTGTGGAGGTATATAAAATAGCTAAAATGTACTTGAAATGTGTCGTTTATAGTCCATTTTTAGCATTATCCGTCTAACTATGATGTCATTATGACGTCATAACGCATTCAATTTGACGGAAAGATATATTTTTTGAAAATGTTTTTATATAACAATTAAATAAGTAAATTGTTTTTATTCTATGTCAAACATTATTTTTTGATAAAATGTGAGGCCAATATTGCACCTTAAAGCCTTTCCCTCTTTCAACGTTGAACCAACGTTACTTTTCAACGTTGATTAAACGTTGAAAAAAGGTTGTTTTCATGTTGAATTTGGGTTGAATAAATATGACTCCCTTTTTCCATATTGTGCACTCTTCTTGCATCTTGTCTCTTTTCTAAGCCATATTAGAACATAGTGATTTTTGTGTTGCCTTTGTGTTCCTTAATATTCAGTTTGTATTGGTAGTTTTTATTTGTAATAAGAAGAGGTTCTTCTTCCCATCATTATTCAAATACTGGTACTGTTATTGTATGCATTGTACTAGTATATAATGTGGAGCTAGATGAAATATTTGTAATTTCCAATGTTACTGTTAGTACAGTTCCAATCATACGTATGACAATATAGTGTAAAAAGAGGGGGAAAAAACGTAAAAAAAAACCAACAAACAAACAAACTTAGAATTCTGGGAGTTATATGTTGCATAAACTATTTTTTGCAATTAACATGACAAATAGAGTAGAATAAAATTGGTCATTAAAGATTACTGTTTAGGATAAGAGGTCCATAAATAGGTGATCTCCGATTTTTATGAAATTTTGCATGCAACTAGATTGTAAGGACCTGCATCCAGATTTTGAAAAAATAATACATGTTATAGCTTTTTGGATATGATTTATTAACGATTTATACCCCGAAAATGAATCCGATTACATCATAAAAATGTTACCTATAAATTAGAACAATAAATGTGATGTTATATTTTTTTTTTCACAGAAAATCTGTAGGACACGTACCTTTGGCATATAATGAAATTTCAAAAAGTTTCATGCAGTTTTAACCAAATATATAAAATATTTTTTTTTCTTCAATATTTGGATGCTAGCTAGTCCTTACAATTTAGTTGCATGCAAAAGTTCACAAAATATCCAACAGATCCAAACATTTATGGATACAGAGTGTCTCAGAGTGGCTCAATGGTCGTTGGATCTAACAACTCATACAAGCCTATCACCAATACGGTGTGGGTTCACGGCCGGCTTTGTAAATTACAAAAAGGGTGCACTCGACTTGCAGCCGCAAGTGATAAAGTTTACCAGTTGCTTTCCCATGGTCGGTGGTTCTCTTCGGGTACTCTGGCTTCCTCCACCACTAAAACTGGTCGCCATGATATAGCTGAAATATTGTTGAAAGTGACATTAAAACACCAAAAATCAAAACCCATTTATGGACATCTTACATTGCGACATTTCAGACTTTCAGACAAAGTTCACTCATATTTGTTGACTGTTTTAAACACAGTTTTCCTACAAAGTGACCGGGTTCAACGGTATATACAAAATTAATTGGCTCAAACATTAAAGTATTGAAGACTGTTGCATCATCAAAATCAATCTATCTTTATTTGTATACATTTATCATAAAATTTTCTGTTATTTAATGTATCATAATGATTAAATCAATAAATGTCTGACAGAATTTTAAGATCTGTTTCGTATTAAAAGTCAATTGTCTCCTCTGCCACCACCGCCTATCCTTTCTGGCATAAACTTCAAGAAATTGGCGGCACATTCGGTAATGTTTGCCAAATCTGGTCCATTTAAAAGATTTGCACACACGCCTACACAAACCCAATAAACACGTGTTGTGGTGTCTTGAGAGATGTCACGAGTTTTCATCAACGTGTGTCCCATCGGGGAGCTGATGACACTGCCGGGAGTGGGGGCAAAGATGGCCGACAAGATTTTAGATATTAGTGAGGCAAATGGAAATTTGCAATTAGAAGATTTAAGGCATGTGCCCTATCTTAAGTCCACAGCTAGTAAGATGCTTGGATTTTTCCCCGTTGCAGAGGGGGAGGGGTTAGGGGAGAGGAGAGGATCTCTAGATGATAGGCATAAGGAGAGGTTCAGGAGTGTCGACCAGTTGGTGGAGGAGTGGGAAGGGGTAGGTCCAGGTCACCCCCAGGGATTGGGGAAGGATTGGGGACAACAAGCCCGGGGCCCACCATTAGGAGAAAAGCCCTATTAGTTTAAGCAGGAAGGAGAGTGGTGGCACAGGTCACAGTCACCGGACAGATTTGAGGACGACTATGTCGAGCTGGATTCAGCTTTCATGGAGAAACAAGCTCCAGAGGGCGAGGACAGGGGATATTTTGATGGTCCTGGGGGAAATGCGGGTGAATCAGCTCCGTGACAATCAAAGTCGCCATCGGTGCGGAGAGCGCGTCACGATAATTTTGAGTTGGATTTGAGCCGCGAGGAGAGGGACCGGGCATATGTGCACGATTCCCAGAATAGGACTGCAGGCCTGGGGTATGCATCCCCCAGGGGACAAGATCCCCTTCATCGTAGGGCCCTATCTAGGCAGAGGGGGAAGGAGGCGCATGATTATAGTAGAGACATGAACGGACCGGGAATACAGACCTGTGTCCCGACCTACAGGGAGCATTATTGGCAAGAAAGGGGGTGCTCGAAATTCCCCTCCGAGGACCACAGGAGGGGGTGGAATAGAGACCAAAGTACCCCCCTAACTAGGGAGAGTAGGGATAGAGCAAGGTACACCCCGGGAAGAGAGCAGGAAACCCCTAGAGGCCCCAGCAGGAGAGGGGAGTGCGAGGGGTAAAGGGTAGAAGCCCATCTGAGAGGGGGAGACTTTGAGGGCCCAAGGGGGGGGAACCCATATACGGTCATGACACCAGATAGTGGGTGTAGGCCCAAGTACACCACGGGGAGAGAGCCCGACATCTCGAAAGGCTACGGCAGAAGGGAAGAGTTTGAGGGGGAGAGGGTCCAGAGGGGGAGAGGCAAGAGTGTAAATTTTCCCAAATCCCTAAAGTTCGACGGGAAGTCCAACTGGAAAGCGTTCTATGCTAAGTTCTCCCGTTATGCAGAGGTCAGCGAGTGGTCGGAAGGGGAATGTAGGGGCCAGTTGTGCTGGTGCCTGGATGAGAAGGCCAGCGAGTACTATGCCTTAATGGTCGAAAGGAATCAAGACATGGCCTATAAGGACATGACAAGTAAATTAGAAAAAGGGTTTGGGTTCAGGGAACTCCCCGAAAATGTACAGGTACAGTTCAGTAATGTGCGCCAGACTCCGGGGGAGCTCCTGGAGGACTGGGCGGAGAGTGTGTTGTCATTGGCCACTAGGGCCTTTAGGGAGTTACCAGAGAACCACATGTACCAACAAGCGGTAGTGAGGTTCTGCCAGGGGGCCGCCGATAAGGAAGCAGGAAGCTATGCCTCCAATATCCGGCCCCCGACCATGGATGATGCCATTGATAAAATGCGATGGCATCAACACAACCATCAGGCTATTTATGGGCGCCCTCCTCGCAAAGAGGTGAAGCAGGTGTCCTCAGGGCCCTACAACGGTAGGGTAGACAGTGGGGAGGCTAAGGTCTGCATTGTAGGGCAAACAGGGGAGAGGAACTAAGTTTGAGGAGAGAGATGGGGGAGATCAAGTCGAACCTTGGCGCACTCTCAGCTCAAATGGCGGGAATGATGGAGGAGTTAAAGAGAAGTCGTGCTAATGGGCATAGGACGCCACCCAGGAGTCCGTCCTCCAGAAGGGACGACAAACGGGGATGTTACCACTGCGGGGAAATGGGACATTTCAAAAGGGAGTGCCCAAAATACTTGGGATTGCACAAGGTGGAAAAAAAGGTGTATTTCCAGGAAAGTAAGGGGGCTTTAAACTACAAGGGGGCCTGAGCCCGCCCGGTAGTATCAATGTACAAGATCTCGAGGGATCGGTGGATGGCGAAGAGGTAAATAAAGTAGTCGCATCTCCCATCTTGAAAAGATATTACCTCCCATATTGAAAAGAATGAGGGAAGAGGAACAGAGGGACAGTCCCCTTCAGGTTACTGGGGAGTGGGGGAGCCATGCAGAAGGCCGGGTGAAGGGCACCGGCCCGAGAGTGAAACCCCCTCCGGGTACCAGGAGTCCGGAGGGGGTAGGCGGGGAGAAAGATGCTGGTCGGAACCCAGAGCTTCATCCAGGAACGGGGATGAGCGTGCCCAAATGGGAAGACAGACCTAGCTGTGGGGTCGGGTCTTCGGTTGGAGAGTCTGCAGCGGAGGGGGAAGGTACTCTGAGGGGATTCCCAGTCGTCAGGGAGTCGGCAAGGTTCCATTTGGGATATGGGTCCTCAGGTGAGGAAGGGGAAGGCGCCCCAGTGAGCACAGAGACGGGGATGTCTATGTGGGGAGAACCGGTCCAGGGACAGGAAGAGACCTCTGTTGGAAGGCAGAGCACCGACGGTGAGGGTGGAGCGGTCCTAGAGGAACCTGAAGGCAAGGGGGAAGGGTGTCAGGAACCCCTGAGGGATGACCAAGCCCTTTTCCCAAGGGGAATGATGTCAGGCGGGGAGATGGACCTTGTAGGGGGAAATAAACCCATAGAGGTACCAGACCCGGAGGACAGTTCCATGATGGAAGAGTCAGTGGTGACATTCTCCGGACAGGGGCACAGGGAGCCCCTGGTGGGAGACTTGGTCTCGTCGCCGGAAAGTGTGGGGTCGAGTATGGAGGGGAGAGAGGGCGCGGTTCTTGGTAGGGATATGTGTCGCCTCGAAAGAGATGGAGCCAGGGAAAATGCAGGATCCGGAACGGGGAACCGCAAGCCCCTGGTGGGGTGCGGGACCCAGTCACCGGAGAGTGTTGGGTTGAGCGTCGAAAAAATAGAAGACTGGGTTCCTTACCGAGATGCGTATCCTTTCGAGGGAAACTGGATTCGGGAAAATACAGGGTCTGGGGTAGAGGGCACACTAGTATGGTGAACCGGACCCCTTCCCTTGAAAATGAGAAAGTGTACGACAGGGATGCAGGGGACGCGAGTCCCTTAAGTGATCTGCACCAACTGGGAAATGCAGTAGGGTCACGTGTGGCTGAGGTGGAAATGGGGTACACCACGAGTCTGCTGATGAGGGCTGTGACACTCTTGTTGAGAGCACAGACCCGGACCCTTTAGATCTGTCAAGGGACCAGGTCCATTCAGAGGGGGAGGAAGTGAAACATGAAGATATGGAGGAGCTCCCAGCGGAAAGGAAATCGACAGGGGACAGTGTGGTTATTGTAGAGAAGGGGGAACTGTGCAAGTCACTGGAGACGCTCCCAGCCGAAAGAGGGCCGACTGGGGCTGGGGTTCCTGTGGTTGGGAGGTCTGTGTCGGTCAGTGACAGTGTTACTGATGGTGTTGATCAGTCCATCGCTGAGGACGTTGGGATGTCGGAATGCAGACCATCGAAGGGGTGCTCCGTGTGCGGAGGAGACAACTGCAAAAGGACAGGATCTTACTGTTGGGACCCAGGGGGTGTCTCAGCAGTGAACGAGCATTATTAAATATTGAATGGGAACAGGTGGGTTGGGGAAGAGGGTCAACGTGGCTTTTGCATTGCACCTGTTGGTGTAGGGGGAAAACAAGTTAATGGCTGTAGCCAGTCTTCATACCTTGGGGGAAATGTCCCGTTGGCTCCTCTGGTTGGTCACTTGTTGACCTTTTGACCGGAAGGCTCTCCTCGCGTGTGGCTACTTCTTGGTCATTGGGACCGGAGGTAGTGTGGCACCTCCGGCTAGGATGTTTGCATGGGCCCCGTCCGGGCAGCTGGGAGTAAAATGTGTTGTCATGATTTTTCCAAACGGAAGCATTGTTGAAGGGGATATAGAGATCTGTGTAGTGTAAGCTCGGGTGTGGTTATCAGGTGTGTTATAGAAGCATGAGTCAAGGTGTGTGTTAAGTCTGGGAGCACCCGCTACGGGGAAAACACTGTTTTACGGGATCAAGGGGTTCTTGGACACTAATATTTAATTGTGGCTGGTTAGAATGGCAAAGTAACTGTCTGTGCTTTGTAGCGTCATCTGGGGTGTAGCATGCATAATTTGCTAGCCCATGCCTCCTAGAGGCGCTGTGTCAGCGATATCTGAAGCGATAGGTCTTGCGGAGGCATCACCAGCCTCTGGTGAGTCCTAAGTTGGCCTTTGGATTTATCATTATATCCCGGACGACCACTTGTTTTGGTATGTTTCCGGTCATGACCATACTCTGCTGGTCAGCATCCTGTCCTTCAGCCCATCCTAGAGTGACCCTTGGTATCCTGATTAACACTGGTTTTGGAGGATTTCCCAGTTTAGCTGCAGTCCAGGGTCCTTTAAGATAAAACGGGGAGGAGTGTAGTAGATCGTAGGGTGATGGGTGCTGAGGAGTACCGAACAGCACCCATGATGCACCACTACGATACCAGACGCCATAGAACACAGACGACATAGTTATATTCACGCTGAAAGTTACTCACCAAGAGACTAGCAGTATACCTAATAGATTGGTAAGTAGTGCCAATTTATTACATTGGCGCTGCGACTAACACGACCTTTGTTCGGGGAAAATTGTGGGGAAATTGTTTGTTAAAGCGGTTTCTTGGCGAAACCGCAAATCCGCCATTTTGGATTTCTGACTGAGTGGCAGGTCTTGGAACTTTAAGGGGAAATTTTCCTGGGTTAACCCTTGGGGGATCCAAGGTTGGCTTAAAAGGAAATTTCAGGGTTAAAGGAACGTGCGCAAGTAGGGTTGCCAGTCAGAATTCAGAAGGTTTTGCCATTTTTTTTGTATTTTTCACCCGTGGCAAGGGAGAAGACTCCCTGCCAAACCACGTGTGAACCCCAATTCGCCCACCGGAAGCAGCCCATTTCGAGAGCCATCTTGAAACAGTGAGCTGCTTCACATTTACGTCGTAAGTTTCCTGTGTCTATTTAAATATTGTTCACTGTCAACCAGTGAAAAATAATTGCATTGTATTGCTTAATTAGGAGGAGAAGGTTTATAAAACAAAATAGGCGGCCCAGTGTAAAAATCTGGTCCGTTTAAAAAAATTGAAACACGCATACACAAACCAACTAAACACATGTTGTGGTTTTTCTTGTTGTGAGAGATGTCGCGAGTT
This sequence comes from Gigantidas platifrons, assembly GCA_002080005.1. Taxonomy (NCBI): domain Eukaryota; kingdom Metazoa; phylum Mollusca; class Bivalvia; order Mytilida; family Modiolidae; genus Gigantidas; species Gigantidas platifrons. The sequence goes on from MJUT01038261.1 coordinate 110,850, forward strand.
TTAATCAACTTCTGTCCCATCGAGGAGCTGATGACACTACCAGGAGTGGGGGCAAAGGTAGCCGACAAGATCCTGAATATTAGGGAGGGAAATGGAAATTTGCAGTTAGAAGATTTAAGGCATGTGCCTTATCTTAAGTTAACCCCACAGCTTGGATTTTTCCCCGTTGCAGGAGGGGGAGGGGTTAGGGGAAATGAGAGGATCCCTAGATGATAGGCATAGGGAGAGGGTCAGGAGTGTCGACCAGTTGGTAGAGGAGTGGGAAGGGGCAGGTCCATGTCACCCACAAGGATTGGGGAAGGATTGGGGACAACAAGCCCGGGGCCCACCATAAACAGAAAAGCCCTATCAGATTAAGCAGAAAGGAGAGTGGTGGCAAAGGTCAGTCACCGAACAGATTTGAGGACGACTATGGCGAGCTGGATTCAGCTTTCATGGAGAAACAGGCTCCAGAGGGCGAGGACCGGGGATATTTTGATGGCCCTGGGGTAAATCCGGGTGAATCAGCTCCGTGACAGTCAAAGTCGCCATCAGTGCGGAGAGCGCGTCGCGATGATTTTGAGTTGGATTCGGGCCGCGAGGTAAGGGACCGGGCACATGTGCACGATTCCCAAAATAGGACCGCAGACCTGGGGTATGAATCCCCAAGGGGACAGGGTCCCCTTCATCGTAGGGCTTCATCTAGGCAGAGGGGGAATGAGTCACATGACTACAGTAGAGACATGCATGGACCGGGCATGGAGGCCTGTGTCCCGACCTATAGGGAGTACTATTGGCAGGATAGGAGGGGTGGTCAGTCCCCTCCGAGGACCAACGGAGGTGGGTGGAATAGAGACCAAAGTACCCCCTAACTAGGGAGAGTAGGAATAGAGCAAGGTATACCCCGGGAAGAGAGCAGGAAATCCCTAGTGGCCTCAGCAGGAGAGAGGAGGGGGAAAGGGGACAAGCACGTCCGAGAGGGAGAGACCTTGCGGGCCCAAGGGGGAGGAATCCATACACCCCCTGATACCAGAGAATGGGTGTAGGCCCAAGTACACCACGGGGAGAGAGCCCGATACCCGAGAGGTTACGGCAGGGGGGAAGAGTTTGAGGGGGAGAGGCTCCAGAGGGGTAGGCCCAAGAGTGTAAATTTGCCCCAATCCCTAAAGTTCGACGGGAAGTCCAACTGGAAGGCGTTCTATGCTAAGTTCTCTCGGTATGCAGAGGTCAGCGATTGGTCGGAAGGGGAATGTAGGGACCAGTTATGCTGGTGCCTTAATGGGAAGGCTAGCGAGTACTATGCCCTGATGGTCGAAAGGAATCACGACATGGCCTATAGGGACCTGATAGGTAAATTAGAAAAACGGTTTGGGTTCAGGGAACTCTCGGAGACTGCACAGGTACAATTCAATAATGTACGTCAGACTCCGGAGGAGCTCCTGGGGGACTGGGCGGACTGGGTGTTGTCGTTGGCCACTAGGGCCTTTAGGGAGTTGCCCGAGACCCACATGTACCAACAAGCGGTAGTGAGGTTCTCTCAGGGGGCGGCCGATAAGGAAGCCGGAAGCTATGCTTCCAATATCCGGTCCTCGACCATGGATGATGCTATTGATCAAATGCAATGGCATCAGCACAGCCATCAGGCTATCTATGGGCGCCCTCCTCGCAAAGAGGTGAAGCAAGTGTCCACACGGCACTACAACGGTAGGGTAGACAGTGGGGAAGCTAAGGTCTGCGTTGTAGGGGCAAACAGGGGAGAGGAACTAAGTTTGAGGAGAGAGGTGGGGAGAACAAGTCCAACCTTGCCTCACTCTCAGCTCAAATGGCGGGAATGATGGAGGAGTTAAAGAGAAGTCGTGCTAGTGGGTATAGGACTCCACCCAGGAGTCCATCCCCCAGAAGAGATCCAAAAAAGGGATAAAGGGATGTTACCACTGCGGGGAAATGGGACACTTCAAAAGGGAGTGCCCAAAATACTTGGGGTCACCCAAGGTGGAAAAAAGGTGTCTTTCCAGGAAAATAAGGGAGCTTTAAACTACAAGGGGGCAACTCACGAGGCTTGAGTCCGCCCCGTAGTAGCAATGTACAAAGTCTCGGGGGATCAGTGGAAGGCGAAGTGCTAACTAAAGTAGTGGCACCTCACATCTTGAAAAGAGGGAGGGGGGAAGGAACCAAGGGACAGCCCCCTTGGGGAAACTGGGCCGTTGGGAAGCCCGCAAATTAAACCCCCTCAGGGCACTATGAGTTTGGAGGGAAGGGGCGAGGATCAGAACCCTGAGGTTCATCCAGACACAGAGGTGAAAATTTCAAGGGTGGTTAGCTTGGAAAGACTCAGCTGGGGGTCGGTCCGTTGAGTGGAGAGTCTGCATGTAGTCTAGGGGGACCCCCAATCCTATCTGGCATATGGGTCATCGGGTGAAGAGTCCTCAGAGGAGGGGAAAGGAACCCTAGTGGGCACCGACATGGAAGAATCTATGGGGAAAGAGTCGGCCCAGGGGCAGGAAGAGACCTCGGGTAGAGTGCAGGAGGCAGACGAAATTGATGAGGAGGAGGAGGAAGATGGGGCAGTAACAGTGCTCAAATTGTCTAATGGGGTGATGTTTACAGTCCCAATAGAAGTACAGGGCATGCGGCTACAAGCTGTAGTGGATACGGCCGCACAGGTGACCCTGGTGTCGGAAGAGTTTTACAAATCCCTGGACCCTGCCCCGCCAATCCATAGAGAGGTAGTCATGAATACGGCGGGAAAGGGAATGCAGATGAATGGGTTTCTTGCGGGCCCGTTCCAAGTAGTCCTGGGGATACATCAGTTCTCAGTAGACATTTATGTGGCCCCAATAGAGGAGGAAATGTTATTAGGCTTAGACTTTCTAGAGTCGAATGGGGTGTCCCTGCATCTCAAGAAGAGGAAGCTCCAAATAGCAGGAGAGGTCATACCCATGAGCTGGGGAGCAAGCAGCCCCGTAGTAAATGAAAAAGAGGTAGGGGTGTCCCTAGTCAGGGGTTGTCGGGTACCCCCTAATTCAGTCATGCGAGTGGGGGCCCAGCTGAGTGAGTCTATGGGGAAGGATTATATTGTGAGGGAAACAACCAGGGGAGAGATCCTAATACCTCGAACACTACATAAGGGGGTACCAATCCTGTGGTTTGTTTGATAAATGTGTCTGATCACCATGTGGAGCTGGAAAAAGGGTTAGTGTTATCTTATGCTGAAGAGGTAGAACCGAAGGTGGAGCCGGTGGGAATAAAAAAAAGTAGAGGTCGCAGACCAGGAGGTCCAGGGGGAGTACGAACTAGGAATACCCGATCATTTGGCTAACCTATTTGAAAAGTCAAAAGGGGAACTAGATGGGCAGGAACAAGGGCGTCTTCGAGAGCTTTCTTCGAGAGCTTTTATGTGAGTTCGAAGATGTATTTGCCAAAAATAAGTTCGAAATTTGATGCCATCACTCATGGCATTGACACGGGAAGTAGCCGCCCAGTAAAACAGAGGATGAGACGTACACCCTTGGGGTTTGCGGGGGAGGAGGAGGCCCAATTAAAGAAAATGTTGGGGCGGGGTTGATCCAACCATCGGTGTCTGAGTGGGCATCGGCTCCGGTTCTCATCCGGAAACGGTGTGGGTCTGTGCGGTGGTGTGTGGACTACCGGGCCTTACACGCTCTGACCACGAAGGATGTGTTCCCCTTGCCTTTAGTGGAAGAGTGTCCTGACACTTTAGCGGGGAATATATGGTACTCAAAGCTGGACGCCAATTCGGCGCATTGGCAGGTGAAAATCAAATTAGAGGACCGGCCCAAAACCGCATTCATTACCAAATATGGGTTGTTTGAGTTCGCTAGAATGGCATTTGGACTCTGCAACTCGCCCGCAACGTATGCGAGTCATCAATCTGGTGCTCAGGGGTTTGAACTGGAAGGTGGTTTTGGCCTTTTTAGACGATATTCTAGTCCTGGGAAGGGATTTCGAGGGACACCTGGCCAACCTGCGGGCGGTATTAATGAGGTTTAGGGAGTACGGACTCAAACTGAAACCAAAAAAATGCGAGCTGTTTCAGAAGGAAGTAGAGTTCCTGGGTAGCGTAGTGGGACCCAGGGGGATGCACATAGGGCCAGGATATGTCAAGGACGTAGGGGACTGGACGAGGCCTAGAAACACCAAGGAGGTGGAGAGGTTTTTGGGGTTCACCAATTACCATCGGACATTCATCAGAGAATACACTCAGCTGGCAATTCCCCTACAGGCCTTGACGGGGAAGAGGGCCTAACATTGGGGGAGGAGCAAGAGAAGGCGTTCATAGCGCTGCGGCAAGCAATGGTGAGGGCCCCAGTCCTGGCCGTACCAATTGCCACAGATCCGTTTGTACTGGACACGGACGCCTCCGATAGATCAGTGAGGGCAGAACTTATTCAGGTTTTGGGGGGAGAAGAAAGAGCAGTTGCATACGCGAGTCTTACATTAACTCCGGAGCAACAAAAATACTGTACTACCCGCAAAGAATTACTAGCGATCATCAGGTTCTCCCGACAGCTTAGACATTACCTGCTGGGAAGACATTTCACGGTCAGGACAGACCACAACAGTCTGACCTGGCTGATGAACTTCAAGGAACCGCAGGGGCAGCTGGCCAGATGGCTCGAAGAATTGAGCCAATTTTATATGGAAATCCAACATCGGCGAGGAAAAAAACATGCTAATGCGGATGCCTTGTCCAGGATCCCAGGGGGGAGACGCTGTTCAGAATTCAGCCGAAGGGTAAAGTTGCAGGACTTTCCCTGTGGGGGTGCCCGTACTGTACTCGGGCCTAGTCAAACTGGTCCGGTTTTGAGAGGGAAGTAGATGACGTAGTTCCCCTGGCACACAAGCCTCGGGGTTAACCCGTTAATAGGGGTCAAGACCGGACAGCGGAAGAGAAGGGCCCGCGGGTGGCTGAGGTATGAGTCTCTACAGGGGGAGTGGGAACCAGGCTCCGAGAGGAAATGGTCGAGGAAGTCAAAGTGGTTCAGGAGGCGGCAGGGATAAGCCTAAAGGGCCCATGTGAGGACGAAATTAAGGCACAGCAGAGAGTAGACCCCGAACTGAGGGAGAGTTGCTCCTAGGGGACCCTCGAAGTAAATACTACTGGGTTAACAGAGAAGTGTTTGTCCTGGAAGGAGGGATTCTGTGGAGGAAGGGGAAGAGGGGAAGCCAGCAAGGGGTTGTCTCCAAGAAGTTTAGGGAGCAAATCATGAAGTTGTGCCACCACCCCCCATTGGCCGGGCATCAGAGTATTGAAAGGACTGTCGAGAAGGTGAAAATTAGATATTATTGGAGGGGTATAAGTACCGATGTCTCAACTGACGTAAAGGGGTGTAGGGATTGTAACCAGAATAAGAAAGCAACGGTCACAGCTAGGCACCCAATGTTGTCCTATCATGCGGGGCACCAATGGAAAAGCTACATTTAGACTTTATTGGGTCCCTTCCTCGGACTGAGCAGGGAAATGAGCACATCTTAATGATGGTAGATCAATTTACCAAGTGGGTCGAGTGTATCCCTCTGCTTTCCCAGAGTGCGGAGGAAACCACTCGGGCCGCGGTGAATCAGTTCTTCTCCAGGTTCGGGTGCCCATTCCAAGTGTTCACGGACCAGGGGCGAAACTTCGAGTCCGCATTGTTACGGGCAATGTGTGACCTGCTCCACATTCACAAATCAAGAACGACCCCTTACCGTTCGTCAGCGAACGGACAAGTCGAGCGATGTAATCGTACATTGATGGCTGCGGTGCGTTGTTTCATCGGGAAAAATCAGCGTACATGGGACCAATACCTCCCGCAGCTGGCGGTGGCATTAAGAGTCTCTGTAAATAGAAGCACTGGATATACTGGAACTGATGTTCGGTGGCCGGAGTAGATTGGGCCGCTGGACGGAGATCTGTACCTAGGGGGGTTACAAACTGCCATTGAAGGGGCTCATCGGGTGGCCACAGAGAATCTAAAGCTGGCTCAGAAAAGAATGAAGCGGGATTACGTTGTTAAAGTACGAGTAAGGGAATTAAAATCGGGGGATTTGGTGTACCAATTAGACACCGCTACTATCAAAGGGAAGAGTAGGAAATTGAGCCCCTCATGGAAAGGGCCAGGGGTGGTGATAGAGAAGCTGACCCCTTATCTGTACCGAATTAAGTTGAAGCGGGCGAGGCTCACAGCCAACCATGATAGATTGAAATTGTGTCTGGATAGGGAAATCCTCGTTTGGGCCCAGAGGTTGAGTCAACAAATCTTATCCGGGGCAGGAACTGGGAAAGGGGAAGATCAAGGGGTTGCTGGTGGAAACCTGTACTGTGTGTGTCGGAAGCCATATACAGGGGGATTCATGATCAAGTGCGAAGAATGCACTGAATGGTACCATGGTAAATGTGTCAAGGAGGAGGCGGAGACTATGGGGGATTTTATATGCTCGGGGTGTCAGACATTCCCGGGCTCGTATACGTACAGAGGGGGAGACTGGTAGCACCCAGGCAGGTATTGGGGTGAAGGGGGAGATGGGGAGGTCAAGGGGGCCCATTGGTATGAGGGCTCTGTCCTGCTGGGCGCAGGGTGGCTAGACCATTGGTCCCCTGTGCCCGGGGGATTTTATTTTTTGCTGCAGATGTCGCAGGAAAAAGAAATCTTGAGGCTGGAAGACACGCTGTCACTGGGAGATAGTGACAGAGAGATATTTTTAACAGCAGAGGGGGCCTCTTCCAGCGATGGGACAGGCTTATCTGAGGATGAAGGCGAGAGGCCGGCGGGGGAGAAGGTCCCGGGCCAGAGAGAGGAGGAGAGGCCGCTGGGGCGAAGGCCCCGGGCTCTCAGCAGGAGGTTGCGCCTCGGCCCGGAGGAAGAAAAATAAAGGTAAAGGCCGGTATGGGACGGGTAGGCGGGAGCGTCGCCGCCGGAAGGCATTACAAAATGTGGAGGCGGCCCGCCTGGTTAGTGACAAGGGTCCGGACTCTCGGTCCTCAACACCACAGTAGCTCCAAGGGAAGCCGGAGGGGACCCCAAGTCACGCGGAGTTTCGGTGACAACTGGGGAACCCTCCGGCCAGGGGTGCCCTATGGTAGGGTGTGGGCGGAGGGTCACCGACCTGAAGGGACATTGCCTGCGGGGTTTTCCAGGATTTGTCCCTCACGGGGGAGGATTTTGGGAGGGTCAGGGGGTCTGCATTGCAGACTATCCTGAGGGTGCTTGTGAGTCAGGGGGACCTATTTGGGTATGTAGGGGGTTGTTGGGCATCATAGGATGCCTGGAGGGCCAGTGTCGAGCCGGATGAGGTGGCAGCTATGAGGGAAGTGTGTCGGATCGAGAGATGGGAGATTCCGTCGGGATTCTCCTTGGATCCCCCGAATTCTCCAGCGGTTTTAATACACTGGAGAGACCTCAGAGCTGTTGGGGCTCATGCCTGCCCCGAAGCGGGAAGCGCTGTGTAGCCTCCGGTTTCCTGGTAGTGGTCCGCGGCTAGCGAGTCCAGGGGGTCATCCGGCTGTACCGTCTGTAGTTGACAGGCCGGAGGCACCGATGGAGTGGACCTCGGGGAAGGTGGCAAATGAGAAGGAGGTGAAGATGGTCCTTGGTAGGGAACGGGGTGTGGAGCCTGGTATCCCAGTAATGGGGGCTTATGGGTTCTATGCACCTCGGCCGGTGCCCATCTTTAGCCTCAAACCAGTGCCATCTCCCCGTCTAGCTAGTATGGGGAAGGGGGTCTTCAAGTCCGTCGTCAGGGGGCAAGACGACCAAGCCATGGAAGTTTCCGGTCCTTGTTCCGGATGCAATGGACACCCATCTGCATCTGGACAGGACTCTCCGGAGGCTTCGACTGGAGCCTCTTACTGGTGTCCAGGAATTCCTGGCTGCGTGTCCGGCGCCCGGTCCCCGGTAGCGGGTCAATCTGGTGGGAGGGGTGCTGGTGTTCTGTGACCCTAAGACGTGGCCAAGGACCCGGAACAGTTGAGGCTGCCTGAGGGATTTGTGGTGGCGGTCGAAGTCCACCCCAAACATGCCAGCCAGTTCGGGGACTGCTATTATGATCAGCTGTTCCGACTGGTGGACTCGCCGGCCGTTACTGCAAAGGGTGAGATTGGGCTGGATTGCAGCAAGGCTGCTAAGCCCTTCGCTCTCCAGTATATCACCCTGCTGTGGGAACTGTCTCTAGCCCGTCCCTACATGCCTCTGGTCCTGCATGTCCGGGCCTCGGAGGACAACCTCCGGGAAACGAACTGCTTGTACCGGAGGGTATTGGGGCGGTGTTGGAGAAGATCCCAAACTCTAGGTAGGAGATCCACCTCCACTGTTTTAACGGGGACATGGCCTCAGTCAAGCTCTGGCTGGACTCGTACCCCGAAACCTACTTTGGTTTCACCCTGACGGTGAAAGGGTTCCATGAAAGCCAGAAGCGGGGTTTACGGGCAGTGCCCGGTACCAGACTCCTCTTGGAGTCTGACGCGCCCCACTTGCCCGACGTAGTTGGCTCCATCAACCACCCGGCCCACATGTTTAGGGTGGCGGAGGAGGTCGCTTGGGTGAGGGACCAATCTCCAAGGGACGTCCTCCGGGCAGGTCGGGCCAACCGAGGGGCTCTGTACCGGAGGAAATAGGAGTTTGGGTCAAAGGGAAGAGTCATAGATAGGCAGGGGAGGACAGGGACAGAGGGGAAGTGTTGAAGGGGGGTGTAGTGTAAGGGAATTAAAGAGGGTGGATGTTCGGTGGGTGCAAGAAAGGGGGAACATCGCCTGGTGGGTCGCATGTGTCAGCGATATCTGAAGCAATGGGTCTTGTGGAGGCATCACCAGCCTCTTGTGAGCCCTAAGTTGGCCTTTGGATTTATCATTATGTCCCGGATGACCATTTGCTCTGGCATGTTTCTGGTCATGACCATACTCTGCTGGTCAGCATCCTGTGAGGAGACTGGGGGTGGCACTTGGATTTATCATTGCATCCCAGAAGACAGATTGTTTGGGGATATTCCTGACCATATCCATACTGCATCCTGTCCTTTGCCCAACCTTTGGGGGAGAAGAGGGGGAAGCCTGAGTGTTCTGGTCACTGGTCTTGGGGGATTTCCCAGTTTGGATGTATCCCGGGGTTTTTTGGAATAAAATGGGGAAGAGTGTAGTGGTTCGTGGGGTGATGGGTGCCGGGGAGTCCCGAACGGCACCCATGATGCACCACTTCGATATACAGATACGCCATTGGAAACACATACTGAACCAGACACGCTGAAAGAGGACTTATCTCGTCATCTCACAGCACACATAATACATTGGTAAGTAGTTACTTGCAGAAACAGTGTTTTAACATGTATAATCTGCCGGTTTTTTTTTTCATTTTCATGAGTCAGTAAGTAGGAAGTCACAAACCTATATGAAACTTCAAAGTGGTTTTTTTTGTGCAGCCTGTTTTGCCACCCCCCGCCTCCTTTTTTTTAATTCCACAAAAGTCACAGCCCGTGTTTAAAATGTAGTACATTCCTTTATGAATATGTTTGAATAAAGATGTTTCCATTTTCTAAGTAATATTATTCGCTGTAACAAAAACTGGGGAGTCAAATAACAAACAACAAAGTTTACAAACCATGCATGATGCAAGTTGCAACAACGTAATTCAAACACAACACGAGCACTGCTCTTTAACTAGAGTTTAAAACGAAAATCTTGGTGGTGGTGCTTTGTGATATGCAAATTACCTCTCCAAAACAGTGTTCACCAAAAACAACACCTTCGGGATACTAAAAATCTTCTGCTTCTTCGTGTCTCTGTCAGTCTGAGTTGATATGCGCTCTCGATGTTTGAACTGCTCGGTAATGCGCATGTGCGAATTTTGTTACTTCCTGTTTCTAGCCTGCGAAAATTTAAAAATGATAAAACGAAATTTTACCTACGGATTCGATTAACAGTTCAACGCATACATGATGGTTACTAGTAGGAAGGGAGTCCCAGTAAGAGACTTATATTAAATTGAAACAGAGACATATTTGGCTATTATTTAAATTAAGAGATGTGTCTGAGGGAAAAAAAGGAGGGGGAGGGGGGTAGGTGCGTGAAAATAAAATTAGGAAGGGGTTGGCCTTAAAGTGAAATAGGCATTTTGCTTCTTTATTTGCTGACTGCTAAAAACTATTTTAGCCTATCTTTCAATTTGTGAGAAATACTATTGCAACTAGTTTCCAACTGATATATGAAAATAATAATCGTAGTCACCAAAAACAAATAAATCCAGAATTCTCTACCTAAAAAGGGCCTAACCCAAGAGTTTCAAATAAGCCCTCCCCCTTTAATATTGCATCTTCTTTGAACTGAGAAGGTTGGTTGTTCAACGTTGAAACAACGTTGCTGTTTTCAACGTTGTTCCCACTACGTAATATCAACATAGATTCAACGTTGCAAATTCAACGTAGAAATTGTAACGTTGAAACAACGTTGAATTTTGGTTGTTCAACGTAACAACCAATTTTCAACGTTGATTCAACGTTGTTGTGCCTGTTGGGTTTATACATGTGATTTCTTCTTCTGGTCACATGATTTTATACATGTGATTTCTTTTTCTGGTCACATGACTTTATACATGTGATTACTTCTTCTGGTCACATGATTTTATACATGTGATTTCTTCTTCTGGTCACATGACTTTATACATGTGATTTCCTCTTCTGGTTATTAGTAAACAATGCTACATACCCGGAAACTTTTTGTAAAATTATTAACTACTGACTTAATTATTTATTATACACTACTGACTTGGCTTATTAATTTATTCAATTCAAAATAGATAACAAATCACAAACATGGCATTGCTGAACCATTAGAAACAATTCCATTCATTCTTTATCACATGTTCATAAACAATGTCATCTTGTTTTTTTTTTAGCACCTGTCTATATCATATCGTTTTTATTTTGTATTCAACACATCTTTAACTTCTCGTGTCATATTCTCAATTACACTAAAATCTATTAATATCTGGGTCTTCTTAGGAATGTGTTGTCTGAAATATATGATATAGTACAATATTAAAGTATGTGTTGTCTGAAATATATGATATAGTACAATATTAAAGTATGTGTTGTCTGAAATATATGATATATATAGATTATAACATGGCCATTTCCATATCGGTCCCGAGACTTCCATATCAGCCCAAGGCGATAGCCGCGGGCTGATATGGGTCGAGGGATGATACCAGGACCTATGTGGAAAAGGCTATGTTATAATCTGTTTATCACATATTTAACCATGACTGAAATAAATAAATTTTAAATGAATAAATGAATGTATGTTTATTCATCAACATAACAACAAAATAAATAACGTGTAAAAATCAAAAACATAATTCACCGTATTTATCACAGGTATTGAACATAACTTTTCAATAATTATAAATCAGACTTCCAATTCTTATCATTTGTGTCATAAAAAATCATTGTCACATTTCTCTGGATATTTGAGTATGGGAATTGTGTTATTTTGGAGTTGGGCAAAATGGGAGCCAAAACGATAACGGTTTGTTTATTATAGTTATTATTAGTAACCGTTGACTGGACAGAGTTATTACTGATGAAAATTAGTATAACTGTTTTATTTTCATAGTTCTCAATAGTCGATACGATGGCGTAAATATCAACATTCGCCATCACTAAGATATCTACTGATGGAAGCTTGGATACATTTCAATGAATCGAGTTCGTAATCCTGTTTGAATTTGGTGCGCGCTGAAAAAAAACTCTTGCCAGGTGCATGTACATCTCCTCGACTCCAATATATTCAGGATTACGGTGTTTTCCCAATGTTGATAATCAATCCTTGAATATCCTTATATTATATAAGTTTCACGTTTTGCATTGATGTTTTTCATCTCCGTTTATCGTTTTTTGTATGATGTTTGCTTACGTGTCACAATGACGTCATCGACGCAAGCATAATAACCGGTTATTTGCCCCGGGCACTGATATGGATCGGGAATGTCTTCGTTTATCACACATGCAAAACGGTACGGATAACGTACAAATATGTGATCAAGTACAATATTAAAGTATGTTCTCTATTCAATAAAATGAAAAACAAAAAATACTGCTGTCAAAACAGTTTGAAGATCCTTTTAAATCCTTTTAATATCAATTTTCACTGATACTGTTTTTCATGAACTACTTACCCTTCCGGAGCACCTGAGTTCACGCCCAGTTTTTAATGGGGTTCGTGTTACTCAATCTTTAGTTTTATATGTATGTTTTGTAGATTGTTGTTTGCTCTTTTGTACTTTTTCTTTTGGTCATTGTGTTGTCTGTTCTTTTTTGATATATGGATTCTGATTGCCCCTTTGGTATCTTCAAACTCTTCTTTTCATAAAAGTATTCTACAACTATGTCAAGCCAGGATCAACATGATCTAGGTATCCACCAGTTCTAAGTAAGGATCTTGATTTCCAAACGTTAAAAATATTGATTGCAGGTCCCAATTTGACCCCCTTCATACCGTTTCCTAAATATTATATGTTATTCAGGTTCTAGACGGGATATGTGTCACAGAAGTCCAGTGCACTTTGAGAAAAGGGGAACTAACTCTGTGTGCACAAATAACAGGACAAGGGGTCAACCTATCACATAGCTAAAATGCCAAGTAAAATTATATTTCCATTTCAGATTTATGTCATTTGTACTTGTACATGTATTTCTATAACTCTAGGATTTTTTTTCCTCACTGAGGCCTATTTTAATGTTTACATCTCAGCACTCAGTCCTAAATAATCATCTGTGCGAATCTTAATATACAATATATCACAATGAGGCCAAATAGCAATATTGTAGGGTTTCCATTGCAAATTTATATGATCCCAATCCTTCTTTTTGATAAATACAAATAAAACAATTAAAAACTTGCATGGATTTACATAAACCAAAAAAATACCATATACTACCACAGAAATGAGAAAAGAAAGACATGGACAGGACATATTGACAATGTGCTGAAGTACTTGCATTCACTTTTCCAAAGATCACAGTCAAACATTCTGATGGCTATTTTCTCACTCAGCCAGTTAGAATAGTGTGCATGAACCCTATCTTTAATATATATTTGCAGATAAATTAAAGAGAAAAAAGAAGTTAAAAAAAATATAACATGTTCATTTGATGTATGATCCAATCAATAGCCATCCTTTGTAGTGAGTGAGTGGTTGTGGCTTAATGCCAATTCAGCAATTTTTCAGCAATATCATGGCTAGCCATCCTTTATAATTCAATGCTAACAAATGACCACGGATATGTCCCATTAGTTGTAAACACTTCCCGGTCCTTTCCTCATTTACGACTTATTACCAGGTTTGTAACTAGATTAACACGACAGGTGCCACTAGTGGAGCAGTAACTGCTTACCCTTCCGGGGCACCTGAGTTCAACCCCGGTTTTTAGTGGGGTTCCTGTTACTTGATCTTTAGCTTTATATGTAGGGTAAAGTGACCAAATACCAGACAGGACCGAATTCCGGACAATTTTGGGTTGCATAAATCGCGATAAAACCTATAAAACCGGTATTTTTATTGCAAAAACGCGTTTTTTGCATCTTAAATAAAGAATTTGCATTGTGTATTCTTTCTTTTATTCCGAATGACGTTAGCCCGCCAATGTCAAAAAGTGGGAAGTTTGACCTCGGAAGGTGAGTAGGTTTTTCCTATTTTCTAAATTTAGACTGAGTTTCCATTCATGGTAGATCCCGAAAGATACGGGAATGAGGTTCCAAATAAGTTGTATTGGAAATACTATTCTATTGTTTTACCTTTTAAAATATCTCGAAAAAATTCAAATATTCTAGAAGAAACGTCAAAATAAAAAAATTCCTTTGTGACCAAATTACCGGACAGCTATTTTGATTGTCCGGTATTTGGTTGAAAGAAAAATGCCTTTGGACAGGCAGAGATTACCCAAGTCTGTCTCACTTTACCAGACATTCGGTCTGGTAAAGACTCATTTTTCACCAGACCTAACAGAATTTCACAGGACCGAAAAAATACCAAGCTTTTCCTGCAGTGGTTGCTTTCAACCAAGGGCTACCAATTTTTCATATCTTGTTTTAGTAACGCAAATAAACTGTATATATATTTTTCTGAACATTGTTTGTTAAAACAAGTCTGCTTTGAAGTAAACATTTTGTAGAATTTTTTTTTTTATATAAATAAAGCAAAGTATTTTATTTAAATTCACAGAGAAATCAAAATTTTAGTGAATCTTTTCAACCATTTGTCTTAATCGGGAAAAAGCTTGTAATATTTGCCCATTTCAAAAGGTTTCAATATTTCCCAACAGCCTAAATCTTGACAGTCCTCTATCATATTTTGCACAAAAGACAAGTTTAAATTTGGCGCCAAATTGATGTCCGATAATTTTTACATGTCTGGTCCGGAGTGATTCTTGCTCTTATATTTCAAATATTGATATTTTCATTCATTAAAGCATTTCTGAGATTGCGACTTTAATTTTGTCAATGTCCTTGAACTTCATCAAAGCATGGAGGAACGATAAATGATACAATAAAAGAGTTTTGATCTGGCGTTTCACTTTAGTTTTAATCAAAATAAATTATGGACAAACTGGAGATCAAACAGGGCTCTTTTATACAACAAACCCAGTATTTTATACCGGACAGTCGGTCCGGTGGAAACCAATGTTTTACCGGACCGAATTGATTTTTACCGGATTTGTCAGTTGGACCGGCATGTTTGCGAAACTCTGGATAGGTTAGAGTAATTTGGTATTTTGGTCATTGTGTCCGGTTTTTGGTCAAGTTAACTGCTATGATATAATGTAGAGTCAAAACTGGATTATTACAATTATAAAGCTATTTCTGCATTAAAATGATAGTTCAAGGACCAGTAGATACTGTATTCTGTCCCTTGACAAATAAACTGATGCTACATAACTCTACGACAGGAAACGAGAATGTGTGTCAGGAATTTGGTCACTTTACCCTATGTTTTGTAGATCGTTGTTTGTCTACTTGTACTTTTTTTTAGCCATTGTGTTCTCTGTTCTTCTTCCATATATGGATTATGACTGCCCCTTTGGTATCTTCAAACTCTTCTTAATGTAGTGTACATAAAACTATCAACTGGTTCCCCGTTTCTAAAATAATACCATGCTACCTATAAATTCTGAGTTATTATAATATGTAGGGCCGTCGTGGTCGTTATCGTATTGTCAGTGACTTTCTCCAGTTTTCTATGTCAATAAAACTGAGTGCCATGATATAACTGAAATATTGTTAAAAGTGGCATTAAACACCATAAACCAACCAACCAATCAGTGTTAACCTTCATGTAGTTTACACAAAACTATCAAATGGTTCCTGGTGACTAAAATAATACTATGCTACCTATAATTTGATTCCTGCTAAATCCATCATTCTCCTGGAAGCTATGAACTCTGGTTTGTCACGATACTTATCAGAATAATAAACAACTTCTTTGATCCCTGACTGTATGACGACTTTAGCACATTCATTACACGGAAATAATGCTACGTAGATTGCACATTTCTTTACGTCTGCCGAGTTCTTATTTAACACAGCATTTAACACAACATGGCACACTGAAAATTTATAAAGTGTATGACTATATATCTATACTAGTCTATACCCAAGGCTAAATAAAAAGATAAATTTGGAAACTAACAATTAAATCTGATTTATACATTAGAAAGGTACAGTCATATGATCGTTACTTTAAATGGCAGACTTAATAAATGGCATGATTGATATCCATTCAATCGTATAATGTTTTTTTTTAAAATATATTTGATTGGCAATTTAATTGAAACTAGAGGCTCAGTGGGCTTAGTCTGTGTCGTTCACCTTTCATTCTGCTTTGAGGAAACTTAATACAGATTCTTCCATATATGTAGATGCTTCCTACCAAGTTTCGGTTCATATGGCTAAGCAGTTTCAACGGAGAAGATTTTTAGGACATCGACCAATCAGAAACAAGAATTACATGTGGTCGCCATGTTTGCTAACCGATCGGGACGAAATGAGCAATCTTCATACAGTACATTCCATAGATGCTTCCTACCAAATTTCGGTGGTAGCCATGTTTGCTAACCGATCGGGACGAAATGAGTAATCTTAATAGAGGACATTCCATAGATGATTCCTACCAAGTTTCGGTGGTAGCCATGTTTGTTACAATCGGGACGAAATGAGCAATCTTCATAGAGGACATTCCATAGATGCTTCTGTTCATTTGGTCACGCAGTTTCAGAGGAGAAGATTTTAAAAAATCAGCCAATCATAAACAAGAATTGCCCGTGGCGGCCATGTTTGAAAATGGATCATAACAAAATGTGCTTTCTTTAAAGAGGACCTTCCATAGATGCTTCCTACCAAGTTTCAGTTTATTTGGCTGAGGATTTTCAGAGGGGAAGATTAAAATGTGAAAAGTAAACGATGACAGACAACAGATGATGGACACCAAGTGATGGCAAAAGCTCATATTGCCTTTGGCAGGTTTGCTATAAGGAATATTAAATGTGAATACCTACTTGTAATATATAGAATAAACATGTTACACTATTAGTCTATATCAGCATTAATTAATTTCTAAGTGAGATAATGGCAAGAGTCATCTTTCTTTTAACAGATTAGGCAAGAGTTATCTTTCTTTTAACAGAGGAGAAGATTTTTTTAGAAATCAACCAATCAGAAACAAGAAATATTGGTTACTGTAACGCAGAGCGTTACAAATGTACCTCAAACGAACAATACACAAGATATGATATGATCTGAAGGATCATAATATGGCTCCCAAACCATGGATATCAATTCCCAACATCAAAATCTTCTTGGAAAACAAATTTCGCCCAAATCGGAGGATTTTTGTATTTTGGTAGCCATTTTGCATTCAAAATGGCCACCATAACAAACCAACGATGACTATCAATTCGCAACATCATAATCTACTTGGAAACCAAATTTCGCCCAAATCGGAGGATATTTGTATTTTGTGGCCATTTTGTACCTTGGTTACCATGGCAACGACCGCCATTTTGAATTTTTTCAACTCCCCCAAAAGCTGCCACACACTACGGTGGATATTCCTACAAAGTTTCATGAAGTTTGATGAAATTAATCCAATTTTTTTTAAATCCCCTCTTTTTGTTTCCATGGCAACTGCGGCAAAGTTTGTCCAACCGGTTCCGATTTTTTTGGCTTGTTTCGTTCCACTAGATGTGGATGTTGTTCCTGTCACGTTTCATCAATTTCTGTTTGGCGAGTAACCTGCTATGATCATTTTTGTGTTTTGGCCGTTTCCATGGCAACGGCAGCCATTTTTAAAATTCCGGAAGTACTTTAAGTAGTCTGCACATCTACTCATAGTGCTTAACATTCCTGTGAAGTTTCATTGATTTCCGTTCAGTAGTCGCCAAGAAATGTGTCGGACAAACTTTTGGCGGAAGAAAGAAAGAAGAAGAATAATAATAAGAATAAGAATAAGAATAATAATAAGAAACGGAGCAAACACAATATGTCTCCCAAACTTCGCTTGGGGGACATAATTACCTGTGGCGGCCATGTTTGTTAACCGATTGGGACAAAATGAGCTATCTTTATAGAGGACCTTCCATAGATGCTTTCTATTAAGTTTCGGTTCATTTGGCGAAGCGGTTTCAGAGGAGAAGATTGTTTTTAAAATTGGCCAATCAGAAACAAGAATTGCCTGTGGCGGCCATGTTTGTCAATGGATCGGGACAAAATGTGCATTTTTTAGAGAAGACCGTGCATAGATGCTTCCTACCAAGTTTCGGTTCATTTGGTCAAATGGTTTCAGAGGAAAAGAATTTTAAAAATCTGCCAATCAGAAACAAGAGTCGACTGTGGCGTCATGCTTGTTAACGGATCGGAACGAATTGAGCAATCTTTAAACAGGACCTTCCATAGATGCTTCCTACTATCAGTTTCAGTTCATTTTGCCAAGTGGTTTCAGAGGAGAAACAATCGGCCAATGAGAAACAAGAATTGCATGTTTGTAAATGGATCAGGACGAAATGAGCAATCTTTAGAGAGGACATTCCATACTGTAAAAGTATTAATTTTCACTGCATCCAATTTTCGCGGTTTCTCCCAACTGGACAAATTCGCGGGTACCATTTTTTTGCGTATTTCTTATTGCGCAAAAGCAAAAAAAGTACTTTTCGGTCAACTAGTCTATTGTTTATTAGCAGACGACGTTTTATACTGACAATATTAATCGTATTACATATTACATTTGAATTTGAAACATTTGGCATGTGAAATCTGCTCACTCTGTTTAATCTTAACAGTAAGATAACTTATGTTCACTCATCATAAAATTACCAGTAAAACTTTCAAATACTAATAGTGACAAGTAACAAAAGAAACTTTAATTAGGGGGTAGGAAAAAGCATGTATCAAAGAATGTGTTGACAATTGCCGACTATGATTACCCTAATTATCTGTTTCACATTAACAGTATGATTTCACGCTTTGATGCACACTGTTATTGTAGCATTTTATATCTATTATTGACACTTGGTGTACCTGGAAGTATTTTTTGTAATTATATAATCAAATTTTGTTCTTGAAACGTACATTTGTCATGATCATAAAACAGTTTGACATGATCAGTTGGCCTGAAAACTATAAATAGAATTGAATTGTATAGTTACACGGAAGACAATCGGATACACAATGAAAACGAAATACCGGAAAATACTTCAACTTTATATAAAAATACCAGTAATCAAATATAGTATAGGTTTTCTAGAAAATAAAAAGTTCACAAAACACACTTGATAGAAATACTCCATATTGATCATGTAAAGAATACGAAACGTTAGTTTAACATGTTGGGTTGAAGTTACTACTATCATGGACTGACATAAGTAATCTTTTGTTACAATTTTTCGAGGGTACTATTGTCCTCCTCGAAATAAGCGAAAATTAAAACTTCTACAGTAGATGCTTCCTACCAAGTTTCAGTTCATCTGGGTTTCAGAGGAGAATATTATAATGTGAAAAGTTAACAGACGACGGATGCCAAGTGATGGCAAAAGCTCACATTGCCTTTGGCAAGGTGAGCTAATTAGACGTTTGTGACATTATTTAATTATATTTTTTGGTGATACACATCTAGCTATGTCAGTGGTTTTCTCCGGGTACTGTGGTTTCCTCCACCAATAAAACACCATACAAAAAATTTAACATCTAATCGCGCGCGTACTGAATGGGATCACGTCAGGGTTCCTATTTTCAACTGACCAATCAGAGATTAGCTCACCAGTATCAAAACCAAGCAAAATGTTAAGAGCTATTGTTTGATTGGTCAACATATTTAACTGTCTTGGGTATAATTGGATGGTTCAAGATGAATGAAATAGCTGTCGAAAGATGTCAGTGTATCACCAAAAAATATATAATATAGACTCCAACGAATCTGTAATCCCTCACCTGGTTTACAATTTGACTTTTAAAATTGATAGAAAAAAGTCAGAAATTATTAGCATTATATCAAGACATCATACCAAATATGGTCAGGTTCCATTCAAAGATAAAAGACAAGTGTAAAAATATGGTCGGTTGGTTAGTTTTATGGTGTTTAATGCCACTTTCAACAATATTTCAGTAATATTGTGGCGGCCAGTTTTATTGGTGGAGGTAATCGAAGAACCCGGAGAAAACCACTGACCTGTTGCAAGTCATTGATAAACTTTATCACATATCGGGATTCGAACTCACAACATCAGTGGTGATAGGCATTGATTGCATAGGTAGTTGTAAATCCAACTACCATACGATCACGACCACATCGGCCCCTGTAAGGATATGGAATGGATAGTTACATATATGTGAATGGATGTAATTGTCAGGACCGATGATCAAAGATTGGTGGCGATAATTACTAAATGGTTTCTTCAGACTAGGATTGCTCTAATTAAGTCGAGGTTCAAAATATGCTTGTTATACGTAAAGTGTATCAGCACACATACTAAAACAATACTTTATATGTTGTGTTCAAAAATGATTTTAAAAATGGTACTCTCAAATTGATCTGAACACCACAACTCTAACACATAACATAAAAATAGTATTAGAGCAACATTATTCTTTTATCATGGAATTCCTAGCAGAACTAGAGGCTCACATGAGCCTGTATCGCTCACCTGACATAAGTAAGTCCTCTTAAGAATGTCTGCATGTCGAATACATCTAAGTTACTATTCAAATCCCATAGGGTTCTATGTTAAAACTATGTCTGCTCATGGCAGTCATCTTGGATGGAGGTCGTGGTCACCGGTCATAATTTTGAAAGTATACTACCCAAGGACCATCCATGCCATGTTTGCCTTAAATTGGCTGATTGGTTTCAGAGGAGAAGACATTTAAACAATTTTCCCATAGGGTCCTACGTTAAAACTATGTCCGCTGACGGTGGCCATTTGAACCGCGATCGGGGTCACTGAACACAATTTTGGAAGTTGACCACCTAAGGACCATCGATGACATGTTTGCTATATTGGCTTACTGGTTTCAGAGGAGAAGATTTTAAAACATGTTTTCCCATAGGGTCCTATGTTAAAACTATGTCCGCCGAAGGCGGCCATCTTGGATGGAGGACCTGAGGTCAGAGTCACCGGACACAAATTTGAAAATTGACCACTGATGGACCATCAATGCCATGTTTGCTTTAAATTGGCTCACTGGTTTCAGAGGAGAAGATTTTTAAACATATTTCCCATAGGGTCCTATGTTAAAACTATGTCCGCTGATGGCTACCATCTTGGATGGAGGTCTGTGTCACTAGATATAATTTTGAAAGTTGACCGTTTAAGGACCATTCATGCCATGTCTGCTTTAAATTGGCTCACTGGTTTCAGAGGGGGAAAAAATTAAACATTTTTCCCATAGGGACCTATGTTAAAACTATGTCCGCTGACGGTGAGCTAAAAAGGAATATTAAATTTTGACCGTCTTGAAATTTCCAAATCACTAATATAGACTTGCATACTTGGACATTATGGAAGTAGATAGTAAACAAAATACAAGTAATTTTACCATATAAAGTTGCTTTAAGTCTTAAAGATTTATATTTTCTCTTCCTCATGGAATTAAATCATTAGTTGAAAAGTTTTAATAATTTTACCATATAGTTGCTTGTCAGTAAAAGATTTTCATTTTCTCTTCCCCATGGCATTAAATCGTCATGGCAACCAATAGGCATGCCATTGTAACCAATACCAACAATCTTCTTCTCTTCATTTACAATGCAAGCACCAACCTACATATAAAATGTAAAATGTTATAATATCATATCAAACTAGTCTCATTATCAGAAACGGGGCCTGGTTGGCTGAATGAGTTAGGTAGTTGGATTACCTAACAACTCATACAAGCCTATCAATAATACGGCGTGGGTTCGCACTCGGCATTGTAAATTACAAACTAGAGGCTCGCAGGAGCCTGTAATCGCTCACCTGGTTTTCAATTTTACATCTAAAGTTAATAGAAAATCGAGGGGGGGGGGGGCTGTCGGACACAATTTTAAAAGGGACCCACTCAGCGATTTCAGAGAATAAGATTTAAATGTGATATTTTATCAAAATATGCCTGATTTGCATAATCGGTATAAATCGGCTGAAAGAAAAATTTCACAGAAAAACCCGGAATATATCTTAAACTACCCCTTGCCATGTAGCTGCAGTTGAAATTTGAGCTCATTTTGACTTATACTAAAGCAGCAATGGACAATTGAAGAAATTTCTATTTTTAGTAACAGCAGCCATCTTGAATAGAGGGCGGAGCTGTTGGACACAATTTTGAAAGGGACCCACACAGGGACCATCCCTGCCAGGTTTGGTTTAATTTGATTCAGCGGTTTCAGAGGAGAAGATTTAAATGTGATCTTTTATCAAAATCTGCCTAATTTGCATAATCGGTATAAATCGGCTGAAAGAAAAATTTCACAGAAAAACCCGGAATAAATGTTAAACTACTCCTTGCCATGTAGCTGCAGTTAAAATTTGAGCTCATTTTGACTTATACTAAAGCAGCAATGGACAATTAAAATGTCATCCCCCCTTTTTTTCTATTTTTAGCTTGGCGGCCATCTTGGTTAAAATTCGGGATCACCGGACACAAGTTTGGAAGGGGTCCATCCAAGGACCATTCCACCAGAGTTTGGTTGCAATTGGCCCAGTGGTTTCTGAGGAGAAGATTAACATGTGAAAGTTTAAGACGTACGACGGACGGACGGACGGACAGACGGACGGACGCCAAGTGATGGTAAATGCTCAAAAAGCTAAAAAGGGCCATAACTCCCAGATGGGTATTCAGATTTACTTCAAAATTTAAGGGTAGGTATGTATTGCCATGCTGCACATATTTGCAATTTAAACTTGTCATCTATCTCCTTTAGTTGTTGAAATATAAGAAGAAAAGTATTAAAATTAAAAAAAAAATTGATGAAAAAGGGGTAATAACTCCCAGATGGGTAATCAGATTTACTTCAAAATTGCAGAGTAGGTAGATCTTGATATGCTGTACATTTTTGCAATTTAAACTTAACATCTATCTCTTTCAATTTTTTAAATAAAGGACGCAAAGTATTAAAATTTTGAAATTTTTTTGAAAAAAGGGCAATAACTCCAAAATGGGTAATAGGATTCACTTCAAAATTTCAGAGTAGGTAGATCTTAACATGCTGCACATTTTTACCCCATGTCAGATTTTTGATATTACTAACGGTTTCTGAGTTATTACTCAAAACCTGCAATTTTACCATATGTTCTATTTTCAGTAACAGCGACCATGTTGA
The DNA here is from genome assembly GCA_002080005.1 of Gigantidas platifrons. Taxonomy (NCBI): domain Eukaryota; kingdom Metazoa; phylum Mollusca; class Bivalvia; order Mytilida; family Modiolidae; genus Gigantidas; species Gigantidas platifrons. The sequence continues at coordinate 133,658 of MJUT01038261.1, forward strand.
TTGGTGCATGCCATCACCGGACAAATTTTTAAACTAAACACCCTAGTGATGATCCAGACCAAGTTTGGGTACAATTGGTCTAGTAGTTTGAGAGGAGAAGATTTTTTGAAAAAGTTTACGACGTACGACGGACGGACAGACGGACGCCAAGTGATGGCAAAAGTTCACTTGGCCTTTGGCCAGGTGAGCTAAAAAGGGTGCACTCGACTCACACCCGCAAGTGATAAAGTTTACCAGTTGAAATTGCTTGCCCATGGTAAGTGGTTCTCTTCGGATATTCCGACTTCTTCCACCACTAAAACTGGTCTCCATGATATAGCTGAAATATTGCTGAAAGTGGCGTTAAACACCAAAAATCAAAATTAAATCAAATCAGATTCACTTCTTGTTAAAACTTCTTTGGTGATATTTTCTTTTACATCATCATGTTAACAATGCCACCCATCTTTTAGTGACAAAAATATACTTACAAAATGGAAATTGGTGGTATCCAATGAGATGAGAAAATGGACATTATAAAAGTAGTGTATTACAAGCCTATACAGAATGAAAAACAGCATATTCTGATGAGACAGACCTTTTGATAACTAGAGGCTCACTTGACTAGTTTATCTATGTATTGTTTGGGTTCAATCAAGTTTGTATTTTCTGAGAGCATTTTATCTCATTTGGTGCTACGTTGTGTTTGTTGTGTGTTTTTTTATTCAGCTACATGTATATATCGGTAATAAAATATAACTACATCATCATATTTATGGGGTTACCTCATAGGTCATATTTTCAATTCACCAATGAATTAGAGAGGGGAAAATTCAAACTTGAGGTATTAAAACTGAGCGCAGGCATAAAAATGTTGTTCGCTTGGTTTATGTTTAGCTGTCTCAATGCATATGATTGGACAGTCTAAGATGAATGAAAGGTTACTTGACATAACATCATAGAGGATGTAGTTTGATCTTAGTTTATCGCGACAATTTGTTCTTTTTAGTTCACCTGGATCAAAGGTCCATGGGAATTATTGCCATCACTTGGTGTCCGTCGTTTGTAAACTTTTCACATTTCAAAGTTCTTTTCCGAAACCACTGGGCCAATTAGAACCAAACTTAGCAGGAATGTTTCTTGGATGGTCCTCTACAAATTTTCTGTTTTTCGTTCCAGTCGGATATTCAACATGGCTGCCAGGGCCAATAATATGCTCTGATTGGCTGAAATTTCAAAGAACTTCTTCTCTGAAACTAATGAACTGACTGAACCCAAACTGTAAATGAATGATCATTAGAATGTTCTTTACCAAGTTTCTGTTTGTTTATGCCGATCGGAAATCCAAGATGGCGGCCACCACAGGACATAGATTAACATTATACCCTATGGGAAAATGTTCAAATGTCTTCTTCACAAAAACTACAAATATGATTAAAGCAAAACTGTACATGAATGTTCATTGGATGGTCCTCTACAACCTTTAGTTTTTTGTTCCGATATGAAATTCAAAATGGCGGCTACGGCAGGACTTAGTTTAACATTGGACCCTATGGGAAAAATGTTTCAAAACGCTTCTTCTCTTAAACCACTTGGACAATTGAAACCAAACTGCCCAGGAATGATCACTTAAAGGTCCTCTACAAAGTTTAGGTTTTCTATGCCGATCGGAAATCCAAGATGGCCACCACCGCAGGACATAGATTAACATTGGACCCTATAGGAAAATGTTCAAATGCCTTCTTCTCAGAAACTAAAAATCAGACTGAATCCAAACTACACAGGAATGTTCATTGGATGGTCCCTCAAAGCTTAGGTGTTTTGTTCCGATATAAAATGGAAGATGGCGGCTACAGCAAGACTTATTTTAACATTGGACCCTATGGGAAAAGCGTCTCAAAACGCTTCCTCTCTGAAACCACTTGAACAATTTAAACCAACCTGCCCAGGAATGATCATTGGAAGGTCCTCTAAAACGTTTGGGTTTTTTATGCTGATCCGAAATCCAAAATGGCTGCCTATGCAGGACATAGTTTTAACACAGTACCATATTGGAAAATATAGAAAAAATCTTTTTCTTAAAAACTACTGAGCTGAATGAACCCATTCTGTGCATGAATGATCATTGAATGGTCTCTTATTAAGTTTGTGTTTTTTCTGATGATCTGAAATTCAAGATGTCCACCACCACAGCCACAGGTCATATTATTAACACAGGACCATATGGGAAAATACAGAAATATTTTCTTCTCTGAAGCTATTGCACTGATTGAACATAAACTGTGCATCAATCATTGGAAGGTCCTTTGAAAACTTTGTGGTTTTTATGTTGAGCGGAATTCCAAGATGACTACCACTGCAGGACATAGTTTTTACATAGAACCAATTGGTTCTTTTTATAACCAGGTGAACGATACAGGCTCTTGAGAGCCTCTGGTTAAACCCAACATCTAATTTTAATTATTTTTCTATCACAGAGAATCTGTTTACTTTCACAAAAACAAAAACCCCTATAAATATGACATGTGTTCTTGGATCCTTGCTCCTCTGTGCAGATAGAAAGGCGATGGCCATGAAATAGTCTGGCCAATCTAGGTAGTCTGACCTCTTTGTACTTGGACCATTCATGTAACTGAAATAAAGATCAAATTTAGAAATCTTACTAGATTTTTCATTGTCAGACATTTTTTCCCCATTTGCATTAAACATGAATTTTCCGTCGTTTACAAATTAGTAAAGTAATAGTAAGGAGAGGTTCAACAGGGGGAAGCAATCAAATCCCTCATGGAAATGACACACAACGGGAAAATGTTCATCTTAAAAACCAATCAAAATATAGAAAATGAAAAGCTTAATAAATAATGGTACAAAATCTGACTAATAATAACAATACAAATCACATCAACAACAATATACTTGATGCAACATTATGTGTTAAAGTTTGTCAGTGACTTACGGCAGGTCAGTGGTTTTCTCTGGGTACTCGGTTGCCTCCACCAATAACACTGACCGCCACGATATACCTGAACAATTTTTTAAAGTGGCATAGAACACCAAAAACCGAACCAAACATAAACAAGAATGACAGATCATATGCTTTGAGCTGCAGTCGACAGATCATATGCTTGAGCCAGGGTAGACAAAATGTGTTTGAGCCCAGGTCGACAGATCATGTGTTGTTTTGCCCGGTCGACAGATCATTTGTTTAAGCCCCAATCAGGTCAAAATAAAGGCAATAAGATTGGCATTTGTTGCTTTTCCACTAAGCAAGCAGCATTTAGGTCTAAGGAGTAAGAGCAAAAACTAATTGGCTTGGAATCTGGATAATGTGTTAGAGTAGAACAACATGTCCACAACGGCCAGTATCAATCATTGCATGAAATACGCCCAAACCCTATATTTTAAGAAGGTAAACAAAGAGGTACATGTATTACACTCAGTTCAAGTCTGTGTAATTATTTCAGGATTTGCTCTTCGGCCAATGCCGTAATAACATCACAAACATTATTCAATAACAACTACTCTATCATTCTAACTACTATGAGTTGGAATGATCAGTTGGTGCAAGGAATTTTTATATGCATTGATAGTAAAGATAACCGATATCAATGATTTTTTAGATAAAATTTGAGGTTCATGTATAGGAACACAGGCACTTGTTTCATTCTACAACCTTCACATTGATAGAAACAAGTGCAAGTGTGTAGGAATGTTGCTAGTGATCCACATACCCTTTGTCTATATTACTATCCATGCATAAAGTAACATACGTTGATAGTCAACAACAAGGCCATGCGAGTGCTCCTCGATAAATGAAAATTTACAAATAAAAGATCTCTCTCTCTCTACTTCTAATCTACTATCCAAGATCTGTAGTTTTTTTTTTCTTTTCTTTTAAAGATGTCCCACATTTCATTATTTTTATGTTCAGAGAAATATTCAATTTCAATTTTAAATATTTTACCATTTTTCCTTAAATTCATCTGAAATATTGCTCATTGTTGACATGGTTCGTAAATTTGGCGGGAACTTATTCTATATTAGTGCTTTTTATAAGATAAAGCAAACATTCCAAGGTGTTCCGAAAAGAAATAGAACTAAGGACGGTACACGCATGATATTAACTCCGGTGGTATCATATACAAAAATGTTTAATAAATTATAATATAATTATAGACCATACAGAATTTGAAAATAATCAAATTTAATCTTTTCATAAAGTTCACAAGATATTAAAACAAAATTTGACAATTATGTTATTGAAACGTATCAGAAAAACCAAGGATTATATCCTAGAATACCCATTATTCGTAAACATAATAATGTTCATGTAAAAAAATCATTTCAGAATTGCTTTTTATCAAACCAAGTTCACTTTTCTATTAAGCAGATATTTGCCTTTTAATCCATAAATAATATGGGATTCTAATGTATCTTCTGACATCTAGATAATTTCCCAAAAAAGCAGTGTATAATCCTATAGTAAACGTTTATTTACGATTTAAAATTGCAGGATAAATACAATACATGTGCACTGTCGAAGCATATAGGTAAATATGTGTATTCGGCGCGAAACACGGGAAAAGGCTCGGCTATGCTTCGACATATGATAAACGGACCAGTTCAACACGCATTACGTTCACATTATGTAACTTATCCATGTGCGTAAGCTAAGCCGTTGCATGGGTTTGTCGTTTCTACTGCATCTAAAAACTTAACTCCCATTTCTCGAGTGACCGTCTTACATTTAAGATTTTCTATTGATCGGGCATTTGTATGATGAACTGGACAGAAAAGTCAAGATACACGTAAATATCCTAAAATTATTTCGATCGGCTTAAGCAGACCCTTCTTCATAAGTTTGAAGTATACGTCAATCGAAAAAGGACAATTCAAAGAAAAACGACAAAAGGACAAACAACGGTATACAAAACATACACATGGAACTAAGGACCGAGTAACACGAACTATACTGAAAAACCAGGGTGAACTCAGGTGCCCCGGAAGGACAGACAGTTCCTGCTTCACTAGTGGCACCCGTCGTGTTAATCTAGTTACACATCCGGTGATAAGTCACGAATGAGGAAATCAGCGGGAAGTGTTTACGACGAATTTCAAAAGTGGAATAACAAGCCTCAAACGGCCATAAGCGACTTGTTGGGTACAAAGGTAAGAATTATTAGTGTAGTAAGGGTTTCTGGGTACAAAGGTAAGAAGTATTAGTATGGTAAGGGTATCTGGGTACAAAGGTAAGAAGTATTAGTGTGGTAAGGGTATCTGGGTAAAAGGTAAGAAGTATTAGTGTGGTAAGGGTATCTGGGTAAAAGGTAAGAAGTATTAGTATGGTAAGGGTATCTGGATATAAAGGTAAGATGTATTAGTGTGGTAAAGGTATCTGGGTACAAAGGTAAGAAGTATTAGTATGGTAAGGGTATCTGGATATAAAGGTAAGATGTATTAGTGTGGTAAAGGTATCTGGGTAAAAGGTAAGAAGTATTAGTATGGTAAGGGTATCTGGATATAAAGGTAAGATGTATTAGTGTGGTAAGGGTATCTGGGTACAAAGGTAAGAAGCAATAGTGTGGTAAGCTATCTGGTAACAAAGGTAAGAAGTATTAGTGTGGTAAGCTATCTGGATATAAAGGTAAGAAGTATTAGTGTGGTAAGGGTGTCTGGGTACAAAGGTAAGAAGCAATAGTGTGGTAAGCTATCTGGTAACAAAGGTAAGAAGTATTAGTGTGGTAAGCTATCTGGTAACAAAGGTAAGAAGTATTAGTGTTGTAAGGGTGTCTGGGTAAAAGGTAAGATGTATTAGTGTGGTAAGCTATCTGGTAACAAAGGTAAGAAGCAATAGTGTGGTAAGCTATCTTGTAACAAAGGTAAGAAGTGTTAGTGTGGTAAGCTATCTGGTAACAAAGGTAAGAAGTATTAGTGTGGTAAGCTATCTGGTAGCAAAGGTAAGAAGTATTAGTGTTGTAAGGGTGTCTGGGTAAAAGGTAAGATGTATTAGTGTGGTAAGCTATCTGGTAACAAAGGTAAGAAGCAATAGTGTGGTAAGCTATCTGGTAACAAAGGTAAGAAGTGTTAGTGTGGTAAGCTATCTGGTAACAAAGGTAAGAAGCATTAGTGTGGTAAGCTATCTGCTAACAAAGGTAAGAAGCATTAGTGTGGTAAACTATCTGGTAACAAAGGTAAGAAGTATTAGTGTGGTAAGGGTATCGAAAGTGCCTCTTTCTAATGTTGTTCTATTTCAACAGTGTGGTATTTCTTGGTTTTATTTTTCATTTTATTTATGATTTTCCTTCCGTTAGTACAACACATTTTGCTTGAAATAAAGCAGTATGTGTTGATGGAATCTTACTACATTGTGTGATCTGTTACGTGTCATAAGTTTGTTTTTTCTACACGTGATACCTTGCGATCCACACCCTCCATTGTTACAAAGATCTCCATTACAACAAGTTGAATAGGTCATTTGTTCACCAAAAGTAGCATCATTGACAGCCATTCTAGAATCATCATTCTGACCACAAATCTGAAGCCAGTATATTAGAACATAACGTAAATAAACTGGCATTTGTTGACGTTCCTCTGACATAATTATGACGGTTATTCCAGAAACGCGTCGTGTACACTAAATTAGATATCTACGTTTTATTACTATTGCTGAATCGATACCTCTGCTGGTGGACTATGAGTCCTTGATGGTATCCTCCGCCCAGTAGTCAATGCTTCGGCACTGACATGGTTGATTAGATATATCTATTATTGAAATTTACAGTTCCTAAATAATGTGATTATTAATAAAACTAAGTTTCTCCTCCCTCATGTATATGTAACATTAACTGATTTTGGCTATCCTGTTTAGGCCTTTCGACTTAACTGTTCCAAACGACTTTTAAATTATTCGGCTTTCTAATCTTGCAATCATGAGCATTCCCGATGGAGGTGTTTTCAGAAAGGCATCGTGTGGACTAAATTCGATATCTATGTTTTTCTTTGTGGTATTTTGTTTACTTTGCCAAGATTCAGTCGTTTACTTGATAATATTATGATAATTTTATTTCTGTATAATTAACAAAAGTGACCACACAAAAGTTATAATCACACTTTTAAAAGACGAGTTTTAAAAGTAGTAATCTGAAACTGTACATCGAAGGACATACAATAGAATGACTACAAAAAGGAAAAACAATGAACTACAAAACATTTAAGGATTGATCACAATTTTTGTTCAGTTCTTGAAGATATAACCTTAATCAGGTTGTACACACCTGGTAATCCGCGTAGCGGATTACGCAAGGGTGTGTACAACCTGATTGAGATTATTTCGAATGAACCGAACAAATAATTTCGATCAATCCTTATAAATTAATTCAAACTTTGTTTGTTATGATATTGATTTTTTTTTTTTTTTTTTCAAAATAAGGCAAATAATCGGAAATAAATTTAAATAACCCCAAAGATACTTCATTTAAAGAAAACCACCCGATTACAACGGTACGCGACGCCTTGAGAACGACGTCTATTTTCAAATATCGTACATTGCAAAATAACCTCAAATTTTTAAACCAATCAAAACACGTATAAAATGACATGTGACTCTAAAGTTAATTTATTACACATTAAACTAATGATCGAGCAACACGAACGCCACTGAAAAAAAAACGTGGTTGAACGCATGTTGTCCAAACGTGTAAACGTTTCTTGCTCCACTAGTGTCATCCCGTCGTTAAGTGTTCTTCCTAATAATATGCATGTATGTTGCATTATATGGTATCATAAACTGAACATGCACTAAGGTTAGTATTGGTCACCGATGGTATCATTCGCACGGTAGTCAGTGATTTGGCATTGCTATGGTGTATTAGACACTTTTAGTTTATACATAATATTAAAACTGGATAGTTCCTCATATCTATTTAAAGCCATATCGTTTCATATAAAGTACAAAGTGTGCTAGTCACCTAATACGATATATACGGTATCAGTAAATTCCATATGTCACGAAAGTGAAACCTAATATGATATATACGGTGTCAGTAAATTCCATATGTCACGAAAGTGAAACCTAATACGATATAAACGGTGTCAGTAAATTCCATATGTCACGAAAGTGAAACCTAATACGATCATACGGTGTCAGTAAATTTCATATGTCACGAAAGTGAAACCTAATACGATATATACGGTGTCAGTAAATTCCATATGTCACGAAAGTGAAACCTAATACGATATATACGATATCTGTAAATTCCATATGTCACGAAAGTGAAACCTAATACTATATATACCGTGTCAGTAAATTTCATATGTCACGAAAGAGAAACCTAATACGATGCATACGGTGTCAGTAAATTCCATATGTCACGAAAATGAAACCTAATACGATATATACGGTGTCTGTAAAATTAATATGTCATGAAAGTGAAACTACGGTGTCTGTAAATTTCATATGTCACGAAAGTGAAACCTAATACGATATATACGGTGTCAGTAAATTCCATATGTCACATTGTCACGAAAGTGAAACCTAATACTATACGGTGTTTGTAAATTCCATATGGGGCGAAAGAGAAGCCATGGTGTCAGTAAATTCCATTGTTGAACTGTTGAGTCAATATTGATGATATTTGAACTGTGACTTGTGGATTAGCTAAGCAGTAATTGAGTTGATGTACCAGTGTATCAAATATCCACGATTGTCACGTGTTGTCTATAAACCAATGATATTCATAGACGTATGTAAAAGGTAAGATATACTATAATACAGGGCCCGTCGACCCCGTCGTGGTCGTGATCATATGGTAGTTGGTTGGTTTATGGTGTTTAACGTCTCTTTCAACAATATTTTAGTTATATCATGGCGGTATGGTAGTTGGATTTTAGGTAGTTTAGGTGGCTTACAAATTGTTTTGAATAAATAAATAAAATTATGGTGGTTGGATTTTAAACTACCTATTCAATCAATGCCTATCACTCGATCAGTGCGAGGTGTAAAACCTTATGTGATAAATTTTGTCAATGACTTGCGGCAGGTCGGTGATTTTCTCCGGGTCCTCCGGTTTCCTCCACCAATAACACTGGCCGCCACGATATAACTGAAATATTGTTGAAAGTGGAGTTAAACACCATCAAACAAACAGACAGACACTATAATACAATCACACCAGGAAGTAACATAAGATGATGTTATAAAAACTCACCTCTCTTGATCTGCATCCAACATTGTACAGAGTTTCACCATCATATCCGATAAAGCGATCCACATAACATTGCTAAAACATGTCACATTTTACTTTTAATGATTGATTGATTGATTGATTGATTGATTGATTGATTATTGTTGATTG
>MJUT01038262.1:0-12823 GCA_002080005.1 Gigantidas platifrons
AAATATTTTATGGAATTCTTTACCTCCTAATTTAAAATTAATGCAAGATATAGATCTATTCAAAAAGAAATATACAGATTATTTAATGTCAAAACAAAATAACGAATGATTATATTCATTATACCGTGGATTTATCCTTGATTATACTCAGATTGTGATATTTTGTTGTGAATATCAATATGTAAATGTATTGTTTGAAATTGTATTTGCTGTATTTGATTATTATTGTTTTGAGGGCCACAGGGAAGATTAGCTTATTGTTGCTAACTGTGTTACCCTCTTGAAATAAAGTCATTACTTACTTACTTACTTACTTACTTACTATGACGTACATTACACCTTTTAGACGTTCCCAATTTGATTCTAAAATCATACGCTTTATGCGATTTACATAGGTGTTTTTTCCCCTACTTCCCGTTCTAAGCAAGAGCAACGGAAAGGACGAAAAAAAAATTGAGTATGTTATTTTGATTTTTTGTAGAAATAAAATGTAAAATACAAATAAGAGTATACTTGTGCAAAGCATAGTAACTAGAAAATTCACAAGTTATTACGAAGAGTTTGAAGTTACCAAAGGAGGGGGCAAAACTGATTCCGTAAATTGAAAAAGAACACACATCACAATGGCAAAAGGAAAAAGGACAAACATTATTAAAACATTAAAGTTTTTTTGTAGATTATGTGATAAAAATATGTTATTTTCATTGAAATTTGTATAAAATAGGAGTTTTTGTCCGCCACAAAGGGAAATAACTCCAACAAAAGCTATAAATTCGTATAATTTAGAATCAAATCGGAAATCCTTACATGATATATTGTGTTTGCACAACATTCTTATTTTGATATGTTGTACAGCTTCATATGCAAAAGTTATGAGTTCGAACACGGTTCACGGCGAGGTGTACTCGATAGAACATTATGTGATATAGTTTGTTAGTAACTTGCAACAAGTCGCTGGTTTTCTGCGGATACTCCAGTTTCATCCACCACTAAAACTGATCGTCATGATATTTATACTGAAATATTGTTTGGTGTTGCGTTAAATACCCCCCCCCCCCTCCTTTTTTTCACCCTATACTGCTGTATACACTTACCTTTTATAAGCATACGCTTCATAGATATTGTAGATAAATTCATTTCTTGTATAATTGTATAAATATATATATGATCGATATAAGGTATAAGCTGCAATTTGTGATGGACATTCAAGTTTGTGTATTTTTATATAAATCTGGGTGGATTTCCTTTCCTCCGTATCGGAATTCTCAGAGGAAATCCATGTGAACGCACATTTCATAATTAAACACCAAATATAATTAACATTTATTTTGATGATTAAGAAGTTTGGGTGATCTTTTGGTCTGGATTGTATATTAGTGATTTGATTATATTTCCGGGAATAAGGATTTTCAAAACTATATATTATAATAGGACAAGATGACATCCTTTAAAGACAAAAAAGTAGTTCCTGTTTTGATTATTTTTTTAAATCTTTTTATATATTATGATTGATACTGTACTCTATAGTGATCACCAATTCAAACAATCCGTCAATTAACTCGTGATTTGATTTTGACTTGTATTACAACCTAATACATTCAATGGTGTGGATTCTATTGTTTCAGTACATTACTCCATTACATTATTGCGTGTGAACTGTCCGGAAGAGATATCAAATGTGTGTTGTTTTTTTTTTAAATAACGAAAATTATAATACTTTAAACATATTTTATTGTTCAAAACAAATGGATTAGACACAAGTTTTTCAACTTAGAATGTCTTCTCCAATACATACATATATATACAAAATTCTGAACAATTAGCAATTACATATACAAATTAAATAATAAATGTAATATGAAGGCATGAAATAAGTATGAATTAAGATAAAAAATAAATAAATAAATAAATGACGTGAAACGCATCAATGGATTTACTTGTCTTATCGAACATTCCTCTCCGTATTGTTATCGAAAATTATAATAGACTCAATCGCTGATAGGTTTTTAATAATTTTCAGTATTGTTGCATGTGACCTGACAGTCCACATTGTCCGGAAGAGATATCAAACGTGTGGTTATTTTTAAATAACGAAATTAAAAAAAAAACTTAATTAATCGCTGATAATTTTTTAATGATTTTCAGCATTGTTGCATTCCACATTGTCCGGAAGAGATGTCGAACGTGTGTGGTTTTTCTTTTCTAAATAACGAAATTAAAATTAACCTAATTAATCACTGATAAGTTTTTAATAATTTGCAGAATAGACAACAAATCGGATAAACTGACTTTATTATTTGGAGGGAATTGCGTTTGTCGTGTTATGGTTTACCTGAAATACTGGATGTTTTACTCTTTTTTTTAATACTTATTGTTTTTGTTTGTTATTTCATTATTAAATATTAAGATCTATTTTTAGTAATGTAGTTTATTAAAATAAAGTCAATGTTCCCCAGGCGTATGTAAGAAAAGTTTTAAGATACCAAAGCTGGAATCAAAAACCATCAATCGAAAAAGGACAGATAATTGAATTGAAAAGAAAAAGGAGGCAAGATCAGGTCCAGTACGATTTTCGCATAAAAACGATATTCGATTTGTCTTTACCTCCAGTTGTTGTTAGGAGGTCTCGTGTCTTGTTAGCGTTTTTCTATGCGTATAATGGTGTCTAACACATATTGTGTTGTGTTTTGGTTTTGGCTTTCTTCGTCTTGTGTACCTTATGTTACCAGTTTCTCTGGAATGTCTATTTGTGATTGCCCCTTCTGTATTCTCTAACGTTTATTTGTCCTGTGTCTTGTGTACCTTATGTTACCAGTTTCTCTGGAATGTCTATTTTTGATTGCCCCTTCTGTATTCTCTAACGTTTATTTGTCCTGTGTCTTGTGTACCTTATGTTACCAGTTTCTCTGGAATGTCTATTTTTGATTGCCCCTTCTGTATTCTCTAACGTTTATTTGTCCTGTGTCTTGTGTACCTTATGTTACCAGTTTCTCTGAATTGTCTATTTGTGATTGCCCCTTCGGTATTCCATAGCGTTTATTTATAATGTGACTCACAGAACACTAAATATTGAGCAGTTGGAACCCCGGCAAACAAGATACAACATTATGTGATTAAGATTGTCAGTTAATTGCAGCAGGTCGTTGATTTTCTCTGGGTACTCCGGTTTCTTTCACCGGCAAAGCTTACCTCCACGGTATAACTGAAATATTGTTAAAATTGGGGTAACACACCATAACCCTTACCCACAAAAATCCGAGGATGAAGTCAGATGCCCCTGCAACAAATTGTTAAGAAGAGTTTAAAGATACCAAAGGGGTAATCAGAATCCGTATATCGAAGAAGAACAGACAACACAATGGCCAAAAGAAAAAGTACAACAGGACAAAAAATGGTCAACAAAACATACATACACAACTAAAGATCGAGTAACACGAACCCCACTACAAAAGGGGTGAATTCAGGTGCTCCGGAAGGGTAAGCAGTTCATTCTCCACTAGTGGAACCAGTCGTGTGAATCTAGTTACAAACCCGGTAATAATTCGTGTGTTCCACTAGTAAGTTGCTTCAGTAAATGTCTTAATTTTCTTATCCCCCTATTCCTTAGCATCACTGTAAATAGCACATATAGCTAAAATATACATAAGACCATTTGACAGTAGGAAAATGAATGTTTCTATTTCTTTTTATAACCCACATCGGATTTTTATTTAGTGGCCATTTTAACTCTTGCTTTCAACAGTAATGAGTAATTAATTATTTGATTAAATACACGTTAGAGAATACCGAATGGAGCAATCAAAAATGGACAATCCAGAGAAACTGGCAACACAGGGTACACAAGAAGAAGAAAAACAAAACAAAAACACAACACAATACAATATGTGTTGGACATCACTGTATACAAATAACTTAAATAGGACATCAGCCATCCAACAAACAATTGAGGATAAAGACGAACCGAACATCGGTTTTATGCGGAAATCACAACGGACATCACAACACGGGATTCAGAACGTAACGTCACATAATAGAACAGCAAAAAAAACCTCCAGATCTATATCTAGTATAAAAATAAAACCAAAACCAAAAACCCACCACACTGCCGGAACAGTTCCTAAATACAATTAGAAAAACCGTAGAATGAAGCAAAATCGATACCCCTCACACACCAATATATGGCCACTTATTTCCTTGCTTGGTACAGTCACTTCAATAAAGAGTGGCGGGATAAAACTAGCTTAATGAGCATAAAACATGTCGTATTTACAAAACGAGTGAGTGCAACGACAAGATATTGTTGAAAATAGATTCCTACATCCTGTACATAATTGTTATATGAATGTGAATTCTAAATCTGAAATTTGTGTTTCATGATATCCAATATATTGATATTATTAGTCGCAAGCCCTTTTAACAAAATTCCACACTCTCAGAACAGTTCATAAATCCAATAGAAAATTCGTAGAACAAAGCAAAATAGACATTACTAACACACAAATACACGACCGATCACGACCCTTGATTTGTGGCTAGAAAATTCGTAGAACAAAGCAAAATAGACATTACTAACACACAAATACACGACTGTTCACGATTCTTGATTTGTGGCTAGTTGCTTAGTGCAACAATAACCTAATTTGATGTAAATGATGTCATCTGATTGGCTGATCTACCTGTAGCAACATTGGTTATACATAATAACATGGGGTAGAATTGTGGCGTCGCCAACATATTTATTCACCATAGACAAATTCAAATAATCCCATGAAACACTCCTAATTAATTAAAAATTATATCATAAGGAATATTTGAAATTTGTGAACAATACAAGTATAACCTGGTTTGAAAAAGCTTACGCTTTTCATAAGAATAAAACTGCCCCCAAACAAAGTTATATCGTATAACCTGTTCAAAAATAGAAAATATTCCTTTAATATCTAAAAGCAGAAAAGATGAAGAGATGCGACAGCTGTGACGACTGTTGACTGGGTTCACTGTGACAACGACTGTTGACTAGGTCAACTGTGACAACGACTGTTGACTGCCACTGGTATGGAGAGTTGAGTATTGACAGAACCTTTTGTCCTCTGTAGTAGCGACAATGGGTATACTCTTTTCTCGAAATCTAAAAAGTAGGTATGTATTTGTTGGAGCATATTTAAGACAACACGTTAAATGGTTGCTATGGGCTCATATGTATGGGTTAAGATTAGGGTGGTGTTTAGCGCCGCTTTCAACAATCTTTCAGCTTAATCGTGGTGGTCAGTTTTAATTAGTGCAGGAAACTAGAGTACCAAGAGAAAAACACCGTCCTGCCACAAGTCATTGACAAGCTTTATCACATAATGTTGTATCGAGTATACCTCACCTAAGCCGGGTTCAAACTCACAACATTAGTGGCCAATAGTATTATTGATGCCCTCATTTTTTGTGTTTACATTGCACCAAATGTTTCTTATGGTATATATACAATATGTGTATATATTATAGATATATGAATAATTTTTATTAACAGATAAAAAAATGGAACCTTTGGAAAGTTTTTTGGCCTATTTAGCAGCTAGTGCAAATACACTTTATTTTACCAACATTATGGGTATATTGTGCTGATCCTGTAATGTAGCAAAATCCAAACGACTGCTAAATTTTACTGAAAGAACTAGAAATAAGCGTCCTCCCTATTGTTTCTTATGGTGTCTGCTCTCACGGCCGCGCTTTTCTGTTTCCGTTTCTACATACATGTAGTTGAAGTACATGTATAAGTCAATTGTTATTTGCATACCAGAAACAAATAGAGCAAATATTTATTCGTATATCTATATCGTGTAGCAAATTAAATGCTTGCAGGATAAAGGGTATACACAGGATATTGAGCTGATCACTTATTCTAAAAATAGCAACTATCTGGAGTAAATGCAACGAACACGGATTTGCAAGAATCGCCTCGCAGGTGGAATATTAAAAAAAATGATTCATGTTATATTAATCTGTTTTAGCAACTCTCTCGATATTTCGAGACATTATTCCAACCCGATATAGTGTCGGGGGATGACATATATATTTGTACTATGTAAACGAGTTTTTTGAAATGCCAAAAAAGCACAGGGAAACGCCTATTAACAGATGTATATGTGACTATGCACTTTATAATATCTTTAAATCTGTAACTTTAAACCACACGTAAAAATATTTCAGGTATGTTAAAAGATCGTATGAGTATTATATATGTATAAATGAAGTATTTAATTTTCTTTATCTTACCTTTAGTTTTGTTTTCTGGTCTATTTGTGTTATGTATCTCTTTTTTCTTTTTTTCTTTTTTTTTTATTTGTGTATTTTTTTTTACATTTGTATTTTGTTAGTTTCTTTTACTATTTTTTGCTTTGCTTTTTATTTATTACTTTTTTTTATTTATTTTTCCTTCTTTTTTTTCTTTGTTGGTTTTCTGTTTCTGTTTTTGTTTTTGTTTTTGTCTTTTGTTTGTTTGATTTTTGCTTGTGTTTTTTTTTNATCCAAACCACTCATTTCCTTGCCAATCCACGCAAAATAGCACCAACGAAATTAAATGAAACCACAATATAATATTAGACCATAAACATATTTCTGACTTAGTTTGTGTACTTCATTGAGGAATATGGTGACATTTTCTAAGCTTAAAAAAGAAATTAACCAAAGAAAAAGATAAACACAGGTACCACAGATGTATATTTTAATGACACTTCTAACAGCTCTACGCACCATTATGTGATAAAGACTGTTGGTGACTTGCAAACAGGTCGGTGGTTTTCTCTGGGTACTCCGGTTTCCGCCACCAATAAAACTGGGGGCCGTCGTGGTCGTGATTGTATGGTAGTTGGATTTACAACTACCTGTTCAATCAATGCCTATTACCACTAAAGTTGTGACAGTGATCCCTCTCCCGATGAGGTGTACTTGATACAATGCTATGTGATAAAGTTTGTGCCTTGCGACAGGTCGGTAGTTTTCTCCGGGTACTCCGGTTTACTCCACCGGCGACATTCCCGGATAATTTATGGCTGAAATATTCAGTTTGGAGGAGCCGTGGTGACGGTTGCAAGCTTGTTAAATCTGCATAAAAAAATCAGTGTTTCTCACTGGGGAATTGTTTAATAAGAATATTAACCGTGTGGAGGGTGAATTCGATGCAATGATTGAGATCTATATTTTATTGGTTTTCTCGTGGTACTCCGGAATTACATTATTAATAAAACTGACCTCCATAATATACATTAAACCTTGTTTGGAATCATATTTCAGGTTCTGCCAAATGTTTCACGAAACCTTTCCAAATTATTAGCATATAGTTTACCAGTGGTCATGAGCAGGTTTTATAGTTACTGTGACAGTTACTTCTCTGGGTGTGGTGTGAAATATATGTTGTTTTTTTACATTTATTTTTGCTTCAAATATTTTGGATTTGAGCTTATCTGATGAAGGTCATTCCAGATACACGAGCGTATCTGATGAAGGTCATTCCAGATACACGAGCGTATCTGATGAAGGTCATTCCAGATATACGAGCGTATTTGATGGAGGTCATTCCAGATATACGAGCGTATCTGATGGAGGTCATTCCTGAAACAAGAGCGTATCTGATGAAGGTCATTCCAGATACACGAGGGTATCTGATGAAGGTCATTTCAGAGTACACGAGCGTATCTGATGAAGGTCATTCCAGATTACACGAGCGTATCTGATGAAGGTCATTTCAGATTACACGAGCGTATCTGATGAAGGTCATTCCAGATACACGTCGTGTGCACTAAATTTGAAATCTATGTGTTTATGACAAAATCTATCTAAATATCAAAGACCGTATTCTAAAGCATTTAAACATTTGATTTCTCTTCCATCTACACAACTGTTCCTAACACTAAGTAGGACATATTAAAACGGTTAAGTTTAAATTTACTTCATAAAAAGAATGGGTACAGATACATTATCTCAGGAAGGTATAAATCATATTTTTGTTAAGGGTGTAGGGTTATGGTATTTAACGTGTTTCAACGATATATCAATTCTGTGGTGACGGTCAGTTCCATTGGTGTAGGAAATCGTATTTTGTAAAGCAAAACAAAAAATTCTATTAAACTGATATTGTCAAAATGTACGTATGTGTGTCTGTGTCATCGATATGGTTTTCTAGATTTAGTTTTCAATAACCAACTCTGTGAGAATATTGCGGGTTTTGATTTTAACTTGTGAATAATTATATGCATATTGATTGATTGATTGATTGGTGTTTAACGTCAACTTTAGCAGTATTCCAGCTATAACGTGGCATGAACAAATCTTGTCATTAATTTAGACACATTCAAGACCCTTAGAAATGAAACATGCTTGTCTATGTGTATATATTTCAAGTTAAAAAGATTAAAGAAATTTACGCCTGATTGCCAATGAGCCGACGACACATTGTGTCCATATTTAACCAGGAACCTAAATATTGATAGCTTTATACGTCATAATACCATTGATGTAGAGACGGGTGTACACGTGTATCCACCATGAGCCAGTATTTTTTTTTGGTTAATAATGACATTCTAAGATTTTTCGATTCGATTTTGGAGGCGTTTATGACAGACTTATATCGTACATCGTTGTTATATAGACGGGTATACACGAATCCCGGATACGCCTTCTTATCCAAGATATGTGTTAATAAGGCGATTTTAAGGTTTCCGATTAGATTTTGGAACTGTTTCTGACAGACCACAGGGACTTGCTCCCGGTGAATAAAAAGATCGACTATCCACATATATACACTAGACAAGGGAGATACAAATGTCGTCGGTAGCCACGCTTCAACTCATTTTATTTCCATTAATACCTTTCATCTCACCGCTAGTCCTCCTTAATTCGTTTAACAAGATGTTTATCTAAGAATTACAACAGCAGTTACCTTGATTAATTCCTAATCGACTTCAAAAAATAGCTTTATTCACTCCAAATCATCCTTTTCAACATCCGATGATTACAAAAACGAAACTGACGACCTTGAACTTACGTTCGGGCTTACTCGGGGTTTTTCTTTCATGCACGATAACTCCAGTTCATTCACATTCAAAATCCCGCTTTTAATATATTAAAAGTTTCGCCAACAAATTCCCGCGGTTTTGCAACTGGAGTTATCGTGCATGAAAGAAAAACNAAATCAGTGTTTCTCACTGGGGAATTGTTTAATAAGAATATTAACCGTGTGGAGGGTGAATTCGATGCAATGATTGAGATTTATATTTTATTGGTTTTCCCGTGGTTCTCCGGAATTACATTATTAATAAAACTGACCTCCATAATATACATTAAACCTTGTTTGGAATCATATTTCAGGCTCTGCCAAATGTTTCACGAAACCTTTCCAAATTATTAGCATATAGTTTACCACTGGTCATGAGCAGGTTTTACAGTTACTGTGACAGTTCCTTCTCCGGGTGTGGTGTGAAATATATGTTGTTTTTTTCATTTATTTTTTCTTCAAATATTTTGGATTTGAGCTTATCTGATGAAGGTCATTCCAGATACACGAGCGTATCTGATGAAGGTCATTCCAGATACACGAGCGTATCTGATGAAGGTCATTCCAGATATACGAGCGTATCTGATGGAGGTCATTCCAGATATACGAGCGTATCTGATGGAGGTCGTTCCTGAAACAAGAGCGTATCTGATGGAGGTCATTCCAGATATACGAGCGTATCTGATGGAGGTCATTCCTGAAACAAGAGCGTATCTGATGAAGGTCATTCCAGATACACGTCGTGTGCACTAAATTTGAAATCTATGTGTTTATGACAAAATCTATCTAAATATCAAAGACCGTATTCTAAAGCATTCAAACATTTGATTTCTCTTCCATCTACACAACTGTTCCTAACACTAAGTAGGACATATTAAAACGCGTAAGAAGTATGAAATAGCGGCAAAAATAAATTTCCGAATTAAAAAAAAATACTGAAAATAAAAATCTGATGTTTAAAATGAGCTCATTCCAGTAAAAATAAACAATCATATTACTGTCTTATTTATTTACAAGTGCTATAAATGACCTTTACCAGTAGGCTTTGATGACGTGTCGGGTCATTCATACACTCGACCCAGCAATGGCCAGAATGAATGTTCCAGTGCTTCAAATTATCCTCGTAAGACTCGTTCTAAAGACATATATATGAGTGTGACTTCTCTGAGTTTGGTACACAATATAGTTACAATGTATTTCCTTCGCAATCACAAAACTGAAATCGAAATAATATGTTGGAAAAGACAAATACGCCGGGAACAGGGGCCTAAGGTACAACACTTGTCTGTTTTGGAATTTATCCGCAAACAATCATGTAATCGTTTGTCTTTACACATACATTTGTACATATTTACTCTTAAAAAGGTCTTGTGATGGGTCTTTTTTTTCAAAAGGATTCTTGGTCTTTTGCTTTGTTGGCAACATCGAAAGGGGGGGGCCGTACTTTGTTAAATTTCAAATGACAGGGGTGTGATATGCATTTGTGATTCCAAAAAGACAAAAACTGTCCCTGAATCTATGAGGGGGAGGACAGGGGGTAGTCTTCTCCCACTCCTCTTCTCCTTTCTCTCGCCCTCGACTCCTTTCTCCCTTCTCCCTCATTTTTTCTCAACCTTTCTTCCACCCTCTTTATCCTTTCTCCCACCTCTCTCCTTTCTTCCAACCCTCTATCCTTTCCCACACCCCCTGTCCCCCTTCACCCTGTTCCCCTCATCTATGTGGTCATGATTGTTATGAATACCATACACACATTTGTGTTGCTCAGGGATGGAAATTAAATATTTTGGTGGCCCAGTGTTATACATGTACACAGTCATCTGTCAAAAAAGTATTTGGAAATGTAAAAAAATCCCTATATAATCAACCAAAACCATATTTTTTCAAAAAATTATTATGAAGTCATTTCTGGATAGATTTTAACAAATGTTACACCAAAACATTTGGAATTGTCAATATTTTGATTGTTTATTTACTCATTATGTTGTTATGAGTGATTTTTATTTGTACATAATTTAAACACAACAAATAAAAATTGACTTTGATTTTCCTATATATTTCAACTAAAAATAAATCCTAAAAATTAACAATCCTGTTTAAATTATGTACAAATAAAAACCACTCATCCACTAGTAGTAGGTGATGTCACAGTTACATCCCTATTATATGCTGATGACATTATTTTAGTATCAGAATCTGAAGAAGGATTACAAAATGGGTTAAATGTGTTAAGTGAATTCTGTTCCTCCTGGAAATTGGAAGTTAATACAAAAAAATCCAAAATAATGATATTTAACTCTAATGGTAAATCATTCCTTAATCACTTTAAATTGGAAAATGAATACTTAGAGACAGTTAAATCATACTGCTACCTTGGTGTTACTGTTAGCTACACTGACAACTTGAGCCAAACTAGCAAAAACCTAATGGAAAAGGGCAGAAAGGCATGGTTCAAAATTAAAAGGACAATTACTCTGAACAATCCTTGCAATCTTCTTGAAAAACTTTTTGATTCCCTGGTTGTCCCCATCATCCTGTGTGGAAGTGAAGTTTGGGGTGTAGGTAATAAGTTCAGAGATTCTGACCCTTTTGAACACCTACATCTAAAATTTATAAAAGAAATTTTAGGGGTACAGTGTAAAACTACTAATGTAGCTTGTCTAGCAGAGACAAACAGAACTCATTTGCATCTATAAATCAAACTTTCAGCTATAAAATTACTTGATCACATAGTTAACTCCCCAAATACACTTGTAAATAAAATTTATATAAATACAGAAAAAAAAACAATAAATGGGTAACCACTATATTAATAAGTTAGGAATTGGACATCTTAACTTTAACATAAATAATATTAAATTTTATATTAATAGCATTCAACAAAGGATTCAAGATCAGGCTAAACAGAATATGAATAGCCTGATTAATGTATGTGAAAAGTTGAAGTTTTTTTCGAGAAATTCATAAAAGTGGTGAAAGACCCCCATACATTGATATATGTAAATTAAATCAGATAGATCTTTGCTGAACAAATTCCGGCTTAGTGCCCATTCTCTAGCCATTGAAAAAGGTCGTTACTCAAATATAGAGAGACAGAATCGTGTCTGCCTGTCATGTGATACAGGAGAAGTTGAGAACGAATATCATTTCTTTTCAACTTGTCCACATTATATATCTTTAAGAAAAACATTCTTACAAAAAGTTAACATTAAAATAGTTAACTCAAATATTTCATTAAGACATATGTCTTTACTTTTTAATAGTAGTTTGCTGGTCACTCTTAAAATTACAGTCAATTTTTTAAATGATTGTTTCTTAATGAGAAAAGCCATTTAGAAACTGAGGCTATTTTAATATACTTAGCAGTACTAAATACCACTGTCATTCCATGAGTCTGTTATTTTGTATTGTTTCAGTTTATGCCATAACCATTTATTGTAAATGTGTTCGTGCAAATAAAATATTGTCTATTGTCTATAAACATAATGAGCAAATAAACAAACAAAATATAGACAATTCCGAATGTTTTGGTGTAAAATATGTTAAAATTTATCCAGAAATGACTTTGAACACAATAATTTTTTGAAAAAATATGGTTTTGGTTGATTATATAGGTTTTTTTTTTACATTTCCGAATACTTTTGACAGATGACTGTATGATCAAGCAAGAATGTTGAAAAAATAATAACCCCACTAAGTTTTAGGGGTTACTGACTGGGCCCCTGTGAATTTCCATCCCTGAATAGCACAGGCACTTGTTTCAATATCAAACATTTTAAGGATACT
>MJUT01038262.1:37033-60237 GCA_002080005.1 Gigantidas platifrons
AGCGGTTTCAGAGGAGAAGATTTAAAGTCATCTTTTATCAATATCTGCCTAATTTGCATAATCGGTATAAATCGGCTGAAAGAAAAATTTCACAGAAAAACCCGGAATATATGTTAAACTACTCCTTGCCATGTAGTTGCAGTTAAAATTTGAGCTCATTTTGACTTATACTAAAGTAGCAATGAACAATTAAAAATGTCATTCCCCCTTTATCTATTTTTAGCTTGGTGGCCATCTTGGTTGGAAGTTGGGATCACTTGACACAATTTTAGAAGGGGGCCATCCAAGGACAATTACACCAAAGTTTGGTTGCAATTTTCCCAGTGGTTTCTGAAGAGAAGATTAAAATGTGAAAGTTTTCGAAGTACGACGGACGACAGACGGACGTACGATGGACGCCAAGTGATGGCAAAAGCTCACACCTTTGACCAGGTGAGCTAAAAATAACAATCCGGAGGAACTGACAATGCAGGGAACACAATACGAAGAAAAACACAAAACAATATGCGTTGGATACCACTTTACTCAAACAAATACAAATAAGACATGCCCCCTACTACAAACAACTGGAGGTAAAGACGAACTGAACATCGTTTTTATGCGGAAATTGTAACAGACACCACAACATGAAAAAGCATTGATAGTTGTACTGGTCAATACAGTCAAACCTGTATTAAGAGGTCACCTATGAAACATAATATAAGTGGCCTTATAAGAGAGGTAACATTAAGGTCCAATTCATATTAAATTTTCCATGACAGGACAAGAAAATGTGGCCTTTATATACAGATGACTGCTTAATAGAGGTTGCCATGTCGACAGGTTGACTGTATATATCTCTTCCTATAATGAGTGAAATGATTATTGTTTGATACCAAATGAGCAATTTTTCAACCATATCATTGGGAGAAGTCACATTCGATGAGATGATAATTGTTTTGTACTAGATAAAGGACATGGCTGTTGCACACATTTTTTTCAAACAGATCTCGCAAAGCCCATTCCAATCTGATTTGGTTAAATGGTTTATGAGTAGAAGGTTTTCATGTGATTTTTTAAATCCAAATTATTGATTTCCAAGGAGACAATTTTCAAATGAAATGATATTTTTGTGAAAATATGTTTAATTTGCCTATTTCAGTCAAAAATCGATCATATGTGGTGCTTCTCATTAAGTTGTAACTACTGTTCAAATTTCAGGTCATTCGGCAGAGTTGTTTGTCTTTATTGATTCTGTATGTGTGTCTTCTCGACTGTGATCTATTTATGGTAACGTCAACCATGATATAATTCTAAAATCAGACTCCTTAAGGAAGATTTCGTTTAACTTTGGTTAAAATTGGCTTCGTGGTTTCAGAGAAGAAGGTGGACTGACGACGGACAACACTTTATAATAAATAGTACCAATTTTGTAAATCTGAGTTTGAATCCCACTCAGGCGGGTGAGTTAGATACAACATCATGTGATAAAGTTTGACTGTGACTTGCAGCAGGTCAAAGGTCTCTCCTGGTACTCCGTTTTCCTCCACCAATAAAACTAACTGCCACGATATATCTGAAATATTGCTCATAAAGTGGTGCTAAACACCATAAACCCAAACCCAAATCCTTGTATTAAAATCTGAACTGATTGGCAGAAGCACGACACATGATAAAATACTAACCATTTTCTATATCGATGTAGTTAGGGAAGACTTCATTCTTTGGCCTATCAGGGTACAAATGACGCCATTTCCTCTTATTCATGATCACCTTAGGAAAGGAACTAATCTGGAGATCTTTGCATGTAAAAGGTTGTGTGTGTGATACACCTGCACCAGCTAAAAGAAATTATGGTACATTTGTATTATCACTAATAATGGTAAAATACAAGGTTCTGTGTGTGATACACCTGATGCAGCTAAAAGCAGGGTTCCCACTCTTTTCCGGATATGAAATTCCAGGGTTTTTCCAGGATTTTTTTCAGTTTTCAGGCATAAGTTTTCTTGTTTGTTATTTGCCGCTTGAACAAGTATTTTGTTATTATCATGCATTTCTTCACGTGATGAATATTGATCGTCATCATCGGAACTAATTCATGTAACATTGACCTGCACTACTTCTACAAACACATTGCAGATTCAGATTCAAGTTATCAATCCGTCCCTATGCCTTTTGTCCCTTTTTTTGGCCTATTGTAGACGCTTTTATTACTATTGGGACGAATAAAGCAAGGGACGAATTGATTATCGGACCAAGAGAAGTAACTCGAAATTGACAAATTGCATCAAAACTTCCGATTGTTAATTAATTACCCTTTCAATAAAGATTTCCAGGGTAAATACCGGATTTTGACCATTTTTTTTATTTTCAAGGACATTTCCCGACTGGGAATGTGTATAACGAAATTCCAGGGTATTAATCGTTTTCCAGGATGCGTGGGAACCCTGTAAACGAAATTAAAATATACTACATGATCACTAATAATGGTAAAATACTTTATCAGAAGTTACACTTCATAATTATAGGAACATATTAAAACGAAAGTCAATTTCCATCAGGCAGGGGCCATCGTGGTCATGATCATATGGTAGTTGGATTTACAACTACCTGTGCAATCAGTGTTGCCTATCACCACTAACGTTGTGAGTTCCAATACCACTCGGGTGAGTTGTACTCGATACAACATTGTGTGATAAAGTTTGTCAGTGACTTGCGGCAGGTCAGTGGTATTCTTTGGACAAAATGACCAATCTTTATAGAGGACCTTCCATAGATGCCTCCTACAAATTTCGGTTGATTTGACCAAGTGGTTTCAGAGGAGAAGATTTTTAGAAATCTACCAACCAGAAACAAGAATTGCCTATAGCAGCCATGTTTGTTAACGGATCTGGACAAAATTAGCAATCTTTATTGAGGACCTTCCATAGATGCTTCCTACCAAATTGTGATTCATTTGGGTAATCTTAGTGGTTTCAGAAGAGAAACTATTTTATACTTTTGACAGACCAGAAACAAGAATTGCCTTTGGCGGCAATGTTCGTTAACAGATCGGAATGTTCATGGTCAATCTTTAAAGAGGACCCTCCATAGATGTTGCTACCAAATCTTGGTTCATTTGGAATATTCTTTATAGAAATTGATCTGAATGGCTTTGGTGAATCTTGAAAGAGGATTTTCCATAGATGTTTGTTACCAAGTTTCGGTTCATTTGGCCAACCGGTTTCCGTAGAGAAGATTCAAATGTGAAAAGTTAAAAGATGTCGGAGGACGGATGCGGAATCATAGCAAAAGCTCACATGGCCTTTTAGTCAGGTGAGTTAAAAAGGACAAAATGACAAACAAAGATCAACTAAGCACCACACAGAAAACTCAAGATCCAGTAACACATTAAAAACTGGTGATGAACTCATGTGCTTGGGAAGGGTAGGTAGTACTTGCTCCACTAGTGGCACCCGTCACTTTACTCTAGCTACAAACCTGGTTACAAAGTCACGAAAGAGGAAAGGACCACGTTTGCTCATGACAAGCAGAACATATTAAGTTAGTTTGCATGACCACATTATTTCACTGAGTGCCATAGCACTAGGGGGCCGTCGTGGCTGTAATCGTATGGTAGTTGGACTACAACTACCTATGCAGTCAATGTCTATCACCACTGATGCTGCGAGTTCAAATCTTGATCGGGGTGAGTTGCACAACATTATGTGATAAAGTTTGTCAGTCACTTGTAGCAGGGCGGTGGTTTTCTCCGGGTCCTCCGGTTTCCTCCACCAATAAAACTGACCGCCACGATATAACTGAAATATTGTTGAAAGTGGCGATAAACACCATCAAATATCATACATACTTTCTACGTATACTTACAATTCTGTCTTCTGCGGTCTACTATAGATACGCCACCTAGCTTTGTGTCACTAAATCGACAAAGAAAAGTGCCAATGCTAGCTGATTGTAGACAATTCTCAGCATCTAACTTGCTGACAAATCCAGCCACATGCCTATAGACATAAAAATAGAACTTACTAAGGGTCATTAGTGGACTGAAAAGAGGGAGGCAAGTTTTATGTGTGGAGTGGGCAATGAGGGACTGGATATTTAGGAAGTTTACTGTCGAGCAAAAAAAAAGAAAAAAGAATTTGGTTTCAAAACACCCTGATACCATTGCATAACTGGACAATCTTGTTTTTGCATTCATGCAAAAATGGGGGGAGGATCAAAAATATAGCTTTGAACCCCCCATCATTTTTCAATATGAATTCTTGCAATTGCCGCTATAGAAAATGTATTTGCTGCTGCTACTCTGATAAGCACACTGCACAAAGTGGTAAGATGGAAGGCTCTGAATCAGTTTAATGTGTCCGAGCGGAGCGGCATGTCTACCCATGGATGGACTGTTATTTCAGTGAGGAAGCACCATAACAAATCAAGCTAAGCGTGTTGGTCTAGTACAAATCACACATCATAAATTTTTTATCACCAAAATGTAACTTTTTCCGCAATGATAGAGCTGAAAAATTACTCACTTAAAGTTACTCAGTTAAACAACAATCACTCGTTTACTCACTAACTCAGAAAAATGCCAAATGATAATTACCCATCTTTCCAAGGACCTTGTAAGTGGTCTTTCGTTAGACGAATTAGATTGTAAAGCCAATTCCAAAGAGTAAATCTGCAACCTTTCATATTGACCTGAAATATATAAAATCTAAGCATGTATATACACAGATAATTGTTACAAGTATAAGTTTTCAATTAGGCAATAAATTAAAGTATTAAACAAAAACAGGGGGTGCATTTTCGTGACCATTGATTGGGGTATTTTCATTTTCCGTGATCAGTAATAATCCATATTATTCCACTATATAAATTTAACTCTAGTAATGAGATCATTTGATTGGTCTAGAGCAGCCAACGTTACATGTGACAAATCATCGTGTCACCCTCTCGGGAACATCGTGTCACCCTCCCAAATTGCATCGTGTCAACCTCTCGATTTTTTTTCGAAATTCTTAAGATTTAACGCGAGTTATCTTGCTTTGGTCATATAACGGTATTTCATGTTAGTAAAGATAACTCAAGAGATGTTCCGAAATAATAATTTTGGAAACAAAGATGGCCAAAAGATTTCATGTGGCAGACGACAATGAAATTGAAGAACTTTTGTTAAACAAGGACTCAATTAATACCAAAAAAAGAGTACTGCAGCCGCAGTTTAGTGTTTTTCGTCAGTTTCTTGTGGAGAAGTAAGTTGATAATTTCAGTTGCATTACTATATAATACCAAAATCACAAAACCAAGAGGGAAGTTTGAAAGAAACTATTCAGAATTTACCAAAACGTTGGCCTAGTGGAATAAAACATTCATTTCCTTTGCATAAGGGAGATATGAAAATGTGTTCACCCTCGAAATAGTCATATATCCCTTGGGAAATATGACTTTTCTCGGGTGAACAAATCTGCATATCCCCCTTATGAAAGGGAAATAAATGTATATTATTCTAAATTAGTAAATTCTATTATAATAGATTTCAACAAAAAGTCATTTTTTTAATAAGAAAACATATTCAATGACTCAGATTTAATATTGACTTGGGGTGTATGTCCTGTGTTACTTTTATAGTAATATAAATACATTACTTCCGTTTTTCATTGAAATGTTACAATATGATTGGTTATGAAGTGGTCACATGATTATAAAAGAGATGTTTCACATCCAAATGAAACTCAAACTCGAACTTGCACGTGCCTCCATGACGACGTCAGATGTAAACAATCAATGGCATAGTAATTTAAAACAGCAAATAATCTAACAAATAAAATTCACAACGAAAAATTCAACTATATTAAATTTTGGTGTGATTTGAATATAATTATAAGAATTGAATGCATTCTTTTGAAGTTTCATTGGGGTATGAAAGTGTTGATCGAACTACATTTTCAACATGAAGCGCAAAATGTACTTCGGTCAACGCTTTCATACCCCAATGAAACTTAAAAAGAATGCATTCAATTCTTAATTAAAATAGAACATTACTGATAGAGTTCCCTGTTCTAAACAAAAGTAACAGTGACATTTACCACTACTGAATATTAAATCTGAGGCATTGAAAATATTTTTTTTTCAAAAGTGAAAAAAGTCCACACATTTACCTCATCAAAATACAGTAATTGTATATTATTCACCGTGATATGCGATAAATTCATATAGATCATCGTAATTGCAATTTTTCTATTATCCATGACCTGTGGCCATCTCTTTCTACTTTCTGTAAGTAGTGACAGTGGATCGCTCCCCCTTTTCCTTACCTAATTTATTTAAGTAATCATTATGGTTAATATGTTACTCCTCCTCAATCACACCTATTATTTTTAAGGAAAAATTAAGTTACCAAAGGGAGGTAATAAAAATATTACTTTCCTTCTGTAAGTGGAATTATCAGACTTCTCCAATAAGAATAATCTTTTAATTTTTTTTTATGTTGTCCTATTATCTGTCTACTTTCTGAGTTCCGTGTTGTGATGATCATTACGATTTCTGCATAAAAACAATGTTCGGTTCGTCTTTACCGCCAGTTGTTTGTAGGAGGACTCATGTCTTATTTACACATGTACATTATTTGTGTTTGTTTGTGTATTGTGGTGTCCAACACATAGTGTGTTGTGTTTCTTAATTTGTTTATCTTTGTCTTGTGTACACTATGTTGCCAGTTTCTCTGGATTGTCCATTTTGATTTCACCTTCGGTATTCTCTAACGTTTATTTGACAGATTAAATAATGAAAACAATATAATCCAATTAATTTGTAAATTTTTGTAAAATAATCTGTTTATATCCTCATAGCTAACATTGATTTTCCGTATGACTTGCGATAGTACAAAATGGAGCATGGACAAGACTATGGCTAGATGTTCAGAATGAATGTTGTAGTACTCGAGGATGCCGTGACCACTAGGACAGAGGTTTCAAATGACTATTTTAGTACTCGAGGATTCTGTGACCGTATGGACAGATGTTTTGAATGACTCAATAATTGGCTATGAGAATGCTTAGATGGTTTGCTAGATGTTAGGAATGACCAAATATTGCACTCGAGGATGTTTAAATCGTGATCTGGATGTTCTGCATTTGGATGACTATGGTACTCAAGGGGGATAAGACCGTGTGGCCAGATGTTCCGAATGACAAAAAATGGTACACGCTGGTGTTAGCTTGTATGACCAAATGATATGAATGACCAACTATGTCATTGAAAGGTGTTTCTTCCATATGTCCCAATGTTCTGAATAGCAAACAATTGTATTCGAGTATGTTTTGGCCGAAGGTTAGATGTTCATCAGGACTAAATATAATATTATTCCTTATTCCACCCTCTCTCACAATCTAAAACATTTGCTTGGTTTGGTTGGTTTATGGTGTTTAATGCCACTTTCAACAATATTTCAGTTATATGGTGGCGGCCAGTCTTATTGGTGGAGGAAACCGGAGTACCCGGAAAAACCAACGACCTGTCGCAAGTCACTAACAAAATTTATCACATAACGTTGCATCGACTACACCTTGTTATGAACAGGATTCATGGTTCATCATCATAACTCTCTACCTTACCTACCTTACAGAAGATATCCATGGTAATGATTTTATTCGAATAGTCATCCTTTTTTCCTGAAATGAATGAAACATATACAGTCAACATGTATTAAGAGGACACCTTTGGGACAAAGCAAAAGTGGTCTTTTAAGACAGCCATAAATTTTATCTTGGATCGGCAGACAACCCCTTTGTCTCCCTCAACAATTTCAATTCAATTCAAATATTTTATTGAATAAAATGCATAAATTTAATTACAATGGGATTGCACATCAAGCATAGCCTATGTAAGTGCTCTCCCTCAATAACTAAGGACATCAAGTATAATGATAAAGAATAATTAATTAATTTACATTATAATTAGTGTACAACAAATTTTACTTAGGAGAAATTCAGTATTTTGTAATAATTTTAAAACTGTCCATTTATTCATTATAACTGTGAAATTTGCCAATTTAGAGTGTGAATAAGTTAACTAGTAATTAATATATTCTTCTGTATATTATGTCTCCCTCAACAACTCCTTTTATTTAGCTTCATTAAAGGTGTGACAGTAGTATTACCACCCTCGAGAACCTCTTTGTTTTTATTCTTATATTACTGATAGTGTATATAGAATTATATATGAAGGAATCAGATCGACGTCCAACCTCTAATCGATGCCCAATCCTCAAATCGGCGTCCAATTCTCAAATATATGGCCATTTTTCACTTTCTCAAATCGAAGTCCAATTACGTCACTGACGTATACTTCAAATGACGTCACACCCGTTTGGACATGGTTTTGAAACAATGATGGAGAAGGGACAAGACCAAATTCAGAGTACATTGTACATTCTACTTTTAATAGCGGACCCTTACCCTAATCCTAACTTAACCCTAATCCTAAACCTAATCTTAACCCTAACCTTAACCTTAACTCTAACCCTAATCCTAACCTTAACCCTAACCCTAAACCTAACCTTAAACCTAAATAATATTAATGAATGGGAAAATGCTTTAAAAACACAAAAAAAAACAAAAAAAACAACAACTTTAAGAAACAGATAAAAAAAAACAATCAAAACAAAACTGTTATTACAATTATTTTTGATGGCAAACTTTGATCGTGTAAACAGGCCTATAGATATGCGAGTTTGGAAAGGATGCCGATTTGAGAATATCCTAAAATTGGACCGTGATTTGAGATAATGACGATAGTGGACACTGATTTGGGGAGTGGACGTGGATCTGAGTCTATCATATATAACAGTCAAAATGTCTAAAACAACTGCTCTTTTTTACTTTACTAAAAAGAACAAAGCCAAATGTCTTTCCAATCGATTTTCAAGAGTGTCCTCTTTCACGTATGCGCTACACTTCAAATTTAAATGTTACTGTTATCGTATACTAGTATTAACTTCCGCAAACATTCGCAATGCATATGCAACAAATTTAACGATTGCAGGAATAATTATCTTTCTCTTGCTTTTGTCGGGTTCTTCAGTATAATAAAACATTTACAGCCATCCAAGGAAGTGGACATTATACAATTATTGCCTTCATATGAGGTGAACATTAAAAGTGTCAATCTGAAGGCTTAAACCCAAGGCAAAGCTACATCTCGAGGGTTGACAACTTGATGTTCACCTCATATGAAGGCAATAAATGCTTTATTATACCGTAACTACTCTTAAGATGTTTATAACTTGAACGTTTTGTTTGGCAGAAGACACCAAAATAATTACTGGTATAGAAAATACAATTATGGAACCGTACTGAAAAAAATTCGCCTGTTCAACACACTTTCGGTTGTCAATGGTTGTAGACCGGGCAACAACCTATTGTTTCCCTCTACATTATATATCTTTTGGTTGTTCACCGAGTTGTCTCCCCGATAAAACATCCAAACTGAAATATTGTGTAAGCACCATAACACTGACATTAACCATTAATTTCTATGTACTATTAAGAAAACTAACCAAATATTTTTGAAGCTATGTACCGTAGGTTATCC
Organism: Gigantidas platifrons; assembly: GCA_002080005.1. Taxonomy (NCBI): domain Eukaryota; kingdom Metazoa; phylum Mollusca; class Bivalvia; order Mytilida; family Modiolidae; genus Gigantidas; species Gigantidas platifrons. The sequence goes on from MJUT01038262.1 coordinate 46,598, forward strand.
TCTGAAAGACCACGCCCTGTTTCAGCTTTGAATTTTACATTCAGAAGATTGGCCATTGCAGGCCATGGCACTGAGCTGGGTACATTGAATGGTTTCCTGTTCTGAAACGAATCATACATGGAATACTTGGTATAATAATGAATGAGTGATTGTTGTTTAGTGCAAACTCAGCAATTTTTCATCTATATAATGGTGGGAACAAGTTAATTTTCGATGAGATGATGATGAGGTCCACTTTGTATTAGACCAGCACACTTAATTGGATATTTTTAATAGTGCTAGCTCACTGAACCAACAGTCCGCGGATAGACATGTCGCCCCTCTCGGACACATTATTCTGATTCCGAGCCAACCTTTCTTTGCTCTTTCTCCTTAATGCTGCATGCTTAGCGAGAAGCAACAAATACCAATTTTATAGTCTTTGGGCACGAAATCCATGATCTACCGCACTTGAGGCGAGCACACTAATCATTACACCACCGATGCGTTGTAGGTATAATAATGATCTTATAATCCTTTGGCTAGATTTAATACTACATGTTAGTCTTACGTTTTAACTCTCTATGAGTAAATGAGTGATTGTTGTTTGATGCTAAATGAGCAATTGCTAAGTTCTATCATGACGAGAACAAGTTACATTAATGACATATTGATGATATATGCGTTGTACTAGACCAACACGTTTTGGATCACTGAAACAGCATTTTGCTGGTGGACATGTCGCTCCACTCGGACACATTAACCTGATTCCCAGCCAACCAGTATTTGCTGGCCTGACTCCGAAAAGTTGTGTGCTTAGCAGAAAAGCAGCAAATACTGATTTAAGAGTCTTTCGTTCGACCCAACTAGGCCTCACACTCATGTGAGTACGCTAATCATTATACCACACATGCAGTTCTAAGACTCTGCATCATGCTTTATAGCGACTTTTCAAAATTATGTGCTTTTAAGTAAATACTAACTAACAACATTGTGATAAAAAATTATAATGGTATGTATTAGACACCCCTAGCTAAGGTAAAATGACATCATCATTTAAGAGATTATCAGTCTTAATTTGGAAATCGATTGATTTTGCTGATTTGTCTACGGATATTTAATATTAAGATCTCAACGTTAACCCCTGTTGACACTGGAGCTAAGGAACAATATCGGCAATGACCTATTACTTGCAAGAAACAATGACTCCGTAACGATGACATTGACAAGATTTTCCTAAAACAATTGGGGCATGACGGAGAAATTAGTCATGTCAAATTTATTCCGTTAAAATCAATTTTCATAAAACGTGGTGGGTAATTTTCATTTCCTTGCATTTCATCTGAATTTTAAATTGGTGATTAGGGACAGTTGTGGCTGGAATCATATTGTAGTTGGATTTACTACTACCTATGCCATCAATGCCTATCACCACTAAAGTTACAAGTTCCAATCCCACTCATGGTGAAGTGTACTCAATACAACATTATGTGATAAAGTTTGTCAGCGACAGGTCGATGGAGCTCTCCAGGTACTCAGATTTTCTCCACAAATAATATTGACAGCCACGATATAACTGAAATATTGTTGAAAGTGGCGTTAAACACCATATCCCTAAGCCATTATATTATTATATTTACCATTGCTGAGAACTGATGATCCCACATGATAGTAGCAAGAGAGTCACATTCTTGACTGACATTACTATTAATGATCACAGGCACAGATAAAACCTGCATAGACAAAATGATAATTGCATTTAAAGTATTATTTCAATGTCGACTTTCCTTCTAGTTTTTGTCTCTTATTTTCTAATTCATGGACTTCCATAAAAGTGTATGACTTACGGACACCGTGCTTTTATGTACAATCAAACGCCATTATCTCGAATTTGGATAAGTGATTTCCTTGGATAACTCGAAGTAAGAATATGTTCCGTTTGCAGCATTTTATTCTGCTCATCTGCTCTATATAACTCAAACACTCAGATATTTCGAAGTAAAATATCATTGTTCAACTTCGACATGGCCAGACCATAAAAGTTTTACATACATGTATAAATGCCAATATAAAGTACAACCTCATCTTCTCAATGTCTTTATTATTTTTTTTAAATACACTAAAATTCTTATCTACTTTTTTTTTCTTAATTATATAAAAAATATATTTATCACATATCAATTGTAAACAATTTTAAACTCTGCAAAATACCTCTTTTCTCATTTTTCTATTCTAAAAAAAAAAAAAAAAACCTCCCCTGCAATATACATTATATGATTATATACTGGAAAAGATTGTAAGAAGATTTAATTGTACTTTATTATATAGATTGTATGATGTTTTATATGTTATTATATTATTGTACTATATTCNAAAAAAAAAAAAAACTTCGACATGTGAATAAACATTTTGAGTGGAGCAGGAAGTGCATACCCTTCCAAAGCACCTTAGTTCACCCCTTGTTTTTAGTTGGACTTGTATCGCTCAATCAATAGTTTTCTGTGTAATGTTTTGTAGAATCTCGTGTTTCCTTTTGTACTTTTTCTTTTGGCCATTGTGTTGTTCGTCCTTCAATTTACGAATTCTGACGATGCTACATCACAACTGTCGTACAAAACGGAAGATACGATCATTGACCGTCTTTCTTGAAACGAGTTGAAACGGGTTGTGATGTATCATCGTCTGAGACGGGTACCTCAAAATTAAGCATTTTCAAATGAAAATTATTCCACATATCACTATAAGTTTGTTAGATATCATAGTTAGATATTTTATCTTTTAATTCGTACCCTCGTTCCATAAAAATACAGTTTCAGAAAGATATAAAACACTGTGGAAAATCACAAAGGCATTTTTTCGTCAAATAACGAACATTAAAACAATGCAAAGTGAAAGCTGGGATCAATTTCTATAATATACGTGAAATACTACCTTTTATCTATAAATACAACATTTGTTTCATTCAAAAAGGATAATATTATAACGAAAAAACCTGTCTTACCTTGCACATGACTTGTGACATCGACGGTTGATGATCGTATCCGTCAGGTTTCAACAAAAATGATTCGTGTCGGTAATACGGTGTGATATTATCAGCATGACTTTATCAAGCCAGTAAAGTGAGCGGCCATGTAAAGTGTATCAATTTTGCCTCTTTCTGAGTTTCTCTAATGGCTTTAGAATTGTTCCGATAGTGTGGTGTTTTAATTTATATGATTGTTACATTATTACTTACCCTGAGTGGTTTCTGTACCTCAAAATTTCCAATTTTTATTTGAGTTTCAAATACTAGCCAGAACTTTTCTTCTGTTATTCGCTAATAGAGAATTACAGGTATATTAAAACATAAGTCAGATTATCCAGCATAATACAAAATTATTGGTATAGGTATTTTGATAGTATTTCTTTTAATCACAGCCATGAACAATTCACAAATGCTTAAAACAATGGGCGTGCTGATTTTAGGAGTCGCCTTAAGCACATATTCTCATAACATGTCGATTGTTTTTGCGCTTTTTGGTCTGAAATATTTTATATAATGACTTTTCGTCCTTTTGTCTTCGACACTATAAACAAGGAAATGAATTAAGGAAATGAAGATATATTGTATGAAAATTAATTTCTACATTACGATTATAAGGAGTGAGTGAGTTAGGAGATAACTGTGCCTTGCGGATGTAAATTGTCGGTTTTACGGTCGCAAATTGAGTTTACATAGGAACACGTTGATTTTTCAATAGTAACCAATCAAATCTGACGATATAAACTTTTTACATTAGAATGATTATTATTTAACTCCTAATGAGCAAATTGTCAGCTATATCTTGGCGAGAACAAGTTAGATTTTGATGAGATGCAGATGATGTCCACTTTGTAGAAGACCAACACGTTTAGCTGTATTATTATAATGCGATCTCACTGAATCAACATGTCAAGTCTGACCTTCTTTGATATCTGTCATAAAACTACATTTTAATAAATGTTGGAATATGTGTGAACAGTAGTGTATGAGTAACATCATCTGTCACTTTTCTGATAACTGTTTATGACTCGACACAGAGTCAGTGAGTATGTGATTGTTTTTTAATGTCAATTTTGCAATTTTTCAGCTATATCATGGCGAGAACAAGTTATATTCAATGAAATGATGAGGTCCGCTTTGTACTAGACCACCACGCCGAGTTGGAATTTTATAGTGCTAACTCACTGAAACAACATTCCGCAGGTAGACATATCCTTCCACTCTGACACATTATTCCGATTCCGAACCAACCAGTCTTTGCTCTTTCTCCTTAATGCAGCGTGCTAAATAGTGGAGAAGCAACAAATACCAATTTTATAGTCATTGGTTTGACCCGCCTGGGCTCGAACCCATGATCTACCACACTCGAGGCGAGCACGCTAACCATTCCGCAACTGATGCAGTTCGACACAGCATACATTACAACCTATTAATATGTGCACTATAAAAAAAGTGTTTTACATCAATGTTATTTAACTACGAGAATTCATTGACATTGTTATTGTAATGTTCATGTTTATGTTGTCATTCATTTTTGTGAAACTGCAGACTGTTGTTTGTTGCAGTGAGCTAGCACTATAAAAATCCAGCTTAGCATGTTGGTCTAGTATAAAGCGGACCTCATCAGCACTCATTTTTGTGATAGTGTGTGGCCTTTTATAGAGGAAGCGAATCTGTGCAAGGTTTCATCATTTGATTATATCTGTATCAGTCTTCACGAAAAACATTTTGACCCACAAGCCATTCGGACTTCTTAAGTTGTAGAATTCAGGAGTCTGAATGCAAATTTACTGGCCCGAATAAAAACAAAAATAATTTCACATTTTTATTATTACTAATTGTCTATTCTCTCACAAAAATATCAAAGCTTTTCCTGCAGTGGTTGCTTTAAACCAAGGGATATCAATTTACCATTTATCGATTTAGTAACGCAAATTAACTGTATATATATTTTTCTGAACATTGTCTGCTTTAAAGTAAACATTTTGTAGAATTAATTTTTTTAAACATGTAAATAAAGCAAAGTATTTTATTTAAATACACAGAGAATTTCAGATATAAAAATTTTAGTAGATCTTTTCAACCTTTTTTCTTAATCAGGAAAAAGCTTGTAATATTTGTCCATTTCAAAGATTTCATCAATATTTCTCGAAAGCCTAAATCAAGTCATCTATCGTATTTTGCGCAAAGTCTAAATTTGGCACCAAATTGATATCCAATAATTTTTACGTGTCCGGTCCAGAGTGATTCTTGTATATATACATATTTCAAATATTGATTTTTTACGTTCTTTAAAGCGTTTCTGAGATTGCGACTTTAATTTTGTCAATGTCCTTGAACTTCATCATAGAATGGAACAACGATAAATAATACAATAAAAGTTTTGATCTCCCATTTCACTTTAGTTTTAATCAAAATAAATTATGGACAAATTGGAGATCAAAAGAGCTCTTTTATACAACAAACCCAGTATTTTAGACAGTCGGTCCGGTGGAAACCAATGATTTGACACACAAGCCCGTCGGTCTTCTCACTTGTGATATTTTAGAAGTCCGTGGCCGATTTTACTGGCCAGAACCATCAGGCTTGTAGCTAAGTTCGAAGACTGCTGTATTACCGTTTGAGATACAATTTTTAAAGGGGATGGTCAAAATCTCATTAACCAGTTTAACCCTGTCACATTTTTGTTCCTGTCCCAAGCCAGGACCTGGTTTTCCAGTGTCATATGTTGTAGTGTTTTTTTCATGTTTAATAATTAATAATTTGAGGTGAAAGGTAATTGTTTGCTTTGTTGATATTTGTCAAATAATTGTATACAGATCTAAATTAACAATACCTTTTTCGTCTGTCGTGTTTGACGCTCAACATTCTGAATGGCCTGAAGGAAAGAGAAACAAAATGCGCAATTGCAACTTATTTTTGTTTGTTTGTTTTATCGTGCTTAACGTCACTTTCAACATTATTTCAGCCATATTGTGGCAGTTGATTTTATTGGTGGAGGAAACTGGAGTACCAGGAGAAAACCACTGACCTGTTGCAAGTCACTGACAAACTTTATCACATAATGTTGTATCGAGTACACCTCGCCATGAACAGGGATCGAATTCACAACTTCAGAGGTGATAAGCACAGATAGTTGTAAATCCAACTACCATACAATCATGACCATCACGGCCCTTTCATTGATGAGGTACAATCAAATCAATACAATTCAATGAAAAACGAAAAGATAAATGCCAATTACATGGAACAGTGCAAAAATATCACTATGGAAACAAAGTAAAAAATAAATTGCATTAAAGATTGGACTGCATGAAATCGGACAAAATCCCAGAACTGAGAACATCTGAAATACTCATAAATTGATATATGTCTGTGATTTATACCTCAACCTATGTATATGTGTGTCAGAGGTAAGAGGTAAGAGGTATCAATTTTGGCTCTGTTTATATGATTGTCCGATTGGATTTCAGAACTTTTCCGACTATATGGTTTTTCAATTTGATTTACATTGAAATTATATAAACAAAAGTTACTTATAGAACTAGAGTCATAGATATATAAGTAACTGCCTACAATAGTTCAGGTATATCGTGGAGATCAGTTTTATTTGGTTAGGACACCAGGTAAACAAATACCGACCTGCCACAATTATACGTGTTGTATAGAGTGCACCTCGTCATGTGGAAGAATCTAACACACGATCGTGGTGGTCATTAACGCTTTTCATAAAGATTTGCATAATAAAATAAAATATAATGTTAAAAACAAAATTTTACTGACCAAGTATTTGAATTTAGCAGATAACGTTCCACATTGAAGCAGTTCAACAGTAGCCTCATTATTCTTCAGAACTCCACATTTCGTTATTGTTTTTATGTCTTGTCCTTCGTGGAATCTTCGTGCCTGTCTTTCACTATAAAACAGATATGGGTATTTCATGTACGGTGTGTAAAATACATTTTTCCTTTATCCTTTTATCAAACATGTATATAAAGACCACTCAAGGGAACCTGAAAATGTGCCCTTTATGAGCAGTTGCACTTTAAATACAGGTAAAAATTATATGCACGACTCATTAAAGGGAAAAATGAAACTGCCCTCCATAGACAGTGATTTGTTACATAGAGGTGTCCATTTGTGACGGAACAGAAGTTCCTCTATAATATTTATTCCTAAGAAAATTAATTCTGTAATAAAAGTTCCAAAAGGAATTTATTTGTATATGTTATCTGGATGTGAATTGATTGATACCGAAAATATCAGCCTGCCGAGCCAGAATATGAAGTTTGTTGGCGAGTGAGCGAAGCGAACGAGTCACAAACTTCATATTCTGTCGAGCAGGCTGATATTTTTCAGTATCAATTTTATTCACATTCAGATGACATGTTTATCATCCTTAAATCAACCATAAACACGGATACATCTATATTTGTATTTTTCGCGGGAAAAATTACATGATTCAAAATACGCTTCCCCAAAACCGTAGTTCATAAGTAGTTTGCAAAATATACCATTCATTTTAACAGATTTATATAAATGTTAAGATTGTTGGATTTTCCCTTTAATGGGGATATTCATTTTTTTTTATTCCAAACATCAAAGTCACCCATTTTCATTAAAGGTTTTGCTTACCAATGCCATTCTGGTTTAGAAAACATGACGGTCACAACCTCCTTGATGACGTAAAAAATTATGACGTCTGAGGAGAGGTTATCAAGAATTGTGTAAAGTACATTTTTGTAGGACGATGTTTGTTGATATTTCTAACGCGACAGTTCTTAATTTGATATATGTTTTAAAAAATAATGTTAACTAGCTAATGGTGTAGATGAATTTTATTTATTTTTGCCATCTTCACAGGAATTATCGTTTAAATGTTAGGAGAATTTGGTGACAACTCCTGCTGACTGTTGATAAGTCCTGCTCAGCTCACGCGGACTTTGATACGAGCAGGTAGATATAGCCGGAGGGAAGGATGATAATATGTAATACATGTTCCACTGACATAATAAAAATACCAGTACAATGGTACATGTATTACATAAAATAATCCTATCTGGAACTTTTATTATATAATATATTGTATGGACATATAATATGAGTTTTATTTCTTGTAGTTACAATTAAGTATTGTATAATTTTATTTTGGTAGGTACAAGTATTATATAATATTTATTCTGCTAGGTACAAGTACTACATAATATTTATTCTGCCAGGTACAAGTATTATAAATACAATATTTATTCTGTTATCTGATAAATATAACTTTTTGAATATATTGTATGGAAATATCATTGTTTACATTCTTTTTGTCATTAGATAAAACATTTCTATGACATGTATATAAAACCAATGAAGCATAACTAATCACCTGATATCTAAGAACTTTTATTATATCATTTACCTATAATAAATGTACCTCTCAAAGGTGGAACAAATTTCATACAGGTGGAATTAATATTCCATAAGACTTGTTCCATGGAATAAGGCAGGTTTGACTGTATATATATGCAAAAAGACTAAAAAACGAATTCAAACCAGGGTTCATTTATATCCTACTGACAAATAAAATTTAGCATGGTCTATTAGAGTGAATGAGAGTGATTGTTATTTAAATCCAACTCAACAATTTTTCAGCTATATCATGGCGAGAACAAGTTAATTTTCATTGAGATGATGATGATATCTGCTTTATACTAGACCAACATGCTTAGTTGGATTTTAATAGTGTTAACTCACTGAAAATACAGTCAGCGGATAGACATGTTGTCCCAGTCGGACATATTACCGTAGAAGTGTTTTTATTCGCGGGTACCTAATTTTCACTTTATTCGTGATATAGTCATCGACCAGCGAAAAAAAGAATCCGCGTAAATTTCCACCCTTTAGTACATATATATATATATCTTCATTTTCTTAAATAATTGTATAATATCACTGCCATTCTTAAAGTTGTTGAGATGACACTTTTTAATATCTAACAAAGGGGAAAACATCCTTCCCGAAAACAAGGCATATGGTGACAAATAACAGATAAACAAGATGAATTGTGAGCTAATGCTCACTTATGATAGCCCCGCATATATGTTCAACAGGGATGCAAATTAACGGTCGCCCAGTCGCCCACAGCGAGTAAAATTTCAGCTGGGCGATCAAATATGACTTTGCGGTCACCCAGTTGGTGATTGAAATTTATTCATCACTCCAAGTTTCCACTGCCAATGGAATTTCTAGAACGGCATTAAATTCCGTTTTCAGTTTTAATAAAATGTCAGACAGACTTGAAATTTGTTTATTTATTCTGTCAGACCGGCACATTCCTATTTTTATTAATCAGAACTTCTTCCTGTACGTATTGTAAACATCATTTTATTAGGAACGGGCACCTGCAATACGTGAAGCCTTAAAACTGAATACTGAGCACAGAAATAAGTTGACTTCCATACTCCAAAGGTATCAAAGATTGTTTGTATTTAATTAAATTTGTTTTGAGATGCTTATATATTGAAGATGACAACAGATTCATGTTCTTAACTGAAATTAAAAAATGTAGGTAAACCAGATGTTGACATTGATGTAAAATATTCGGAACGGGATCGGATAGTGAGATACGGATTGTTGGCCATATCTGCTATCTTTTTAGATAACTATACAGAAAAACATTTAATTGAAAAATGTATTTACATGAAAATTGATTGATACTTGTAATCCAAACTAAGGTGAATAACTTGTCTATTGCAATTGTACATTTTAGTTTATTTTCAATTTGAATTTATATCCTAAAAATTTCCAAAAGAATAGATGTGTATAGGATACTTTTATACAGTTAATTTTATACCATACTATAGAATATATTTCAAATTTATAAACCTATGAAATAAAAATTATCTGCTACATTTTACTTGTTTACAAATAAAAAAAACAATATATTAAAATACAATATCTGCACACATATAATTATATACAGGATACACTACAGTAAAAGGAATAAGTAAACACAGATTTTTACATATACTGTATTCATTACATCAACTGGATACCTATACTGTGCATTATATTTGTATGCCGACTGACACAGTCACATAAAGACTGCTTACTAAATTGCAATCAAACGTCATTATAGACAAGTTTGACAACACAAAAAATGCATTCCTAACAAAATTAGGATTTTTTTTTAGGTCAGATCAGGACAAGACCTGATTAAATTTAATTATTGCTGGATCTATCACACAAATTAATTCAACATCTCTGGAAACCTTTTTTGCATACCCTTTCCCCTTTAAGAGTTTAAATTATAAGTAGGTAGTTAATTCCTGTTTAGAAAATGTGGGAGTTTATCAGTGGCATAAAACCTCCACAAAAGTGGAAGACAGACGAAGATAAAAAATTCAGACTGCTACAAGTATTTAAAAAGCCTGTATTACCTGATTAATGGGTTTTTAAAATGAATATCATGTCCGAATGTTTTGATTTTTCTTTTTCATCGACTGAAAAATAAAACTGGGCCCTTAAAAATGTAGCTGGGCCCCTAGAAATTAGAAGACAGTAGCCCAGCTGGCTACTGGGAAAAAATAGTTAATTTGCATCCCTGTTCAATGCGTATAAAAACCAACCAAGTCAGCAAACAGGAAGTAGGAATGTGACGGGCCCAAAAACGCTTCACACGATATGAGGTACCTATATGAAGCTTGTGACCAAATATCAGATTTCTGCCATCAATAGTTGCTGAGAAAAATGCGTCGAAAAATATCTTGGGATGGACGGAATGATGGACAGAGGTAAAACAGTATACCCCCCTCCGGTGGAGCGGGCGTTGGAGCGGGGGTATAATTATTTTACATGTTATTAATTGTCCTTTTATCTTTAAAATACAAATTACTCTGAATAGTTGTTGCTGTATAAACACACTTTTTTTTAATTAATATTAGCATTTCCATTCACCGAATTTTTATTACCTGTAAGTCAACATTTTTTTGTGCTAATAATCACATTTTTTGGGGTCTGTTAATGAGACTTATCTGTTTTTAATTTTTGTAAATGTTTTGTAATAATACATGTATATTAAAATTATATTAAATGTTCTTACACAATTTTCAATTAATGAACATGTATACAATTCTAAAATACCACTGATCGCCTGCAAAAAGCACTTTACTCAATTTCTTTAAAAACATTTCCTATTTTCAATTGTTGGTCAAGTAATTCAGATAATGTTATTCTAGTATAGCAGTCAATCTGCAAAAAATGGATTGGTTTTGGTTTAAACTTGGGATCGTGACAATGAAATACCGCTAAAAAAATTCCACGCATTTGGATGAAAATCGCGAAATTTGGCTCCCGCGAAAAAATTCACTTATACGATATTCTGATTCCGAAATAACCAGTCTTTGCTCTTTCCCCTTAACACTGCATGCTTAGCAGAGAAGCAACAAATACCAATTTCATAGTTTTTGGTTTGACCGTAATCAATGCGACCACGCTAACCATTACACAACCGTGTGGTTGGTCTATTAGATATCAGACATGTAATATGCAACAGTGACAAAGCCAACCAGACATAGTTAATTAGATCATTTAAACCAAATTATAATGCATAACATTTTAAATTGCAGCTTACTTTGGTAATTGGTCGTTTTGTATTAGTTTGTGCAAAATAATCTTTTAATAATTGGAGTTTTATTAGGATTACAAGAAAATTGGTGTTCCGGGAAGGAAGCTCTGGGGCGTAATTCAGTTAGCAAATAAAATGGACACATAATAAGGGAAATTAACCTATCATCAAGAGTATAAGCAGAATGGTCAGAAGATACAAGAGTGATTGAGGGGAGATAACTCTCCAGTAGTAAACCCCCCCTCCCCCCACAGCCAGATTGTGTTAGTTTCATTGTTCTTATTATTTGCTAACTTACCATATGATGTATGCTGTTACTTTTGGCAAGAACGTAGGTGCAATGACAGCCTTTCCAACAAGAATAGAAACGGCAGCTTCAAATTTGATGTCTTTTCGCAAAACCTGTGGAGGCTGATGGTCAACAATGAAAGAACTAAAAATTGATATTTAGAACACCAGGTTAGTCTATATTATAAATATAAAAAAAACTGTAGATATTAAATTTAGTGTGCACGACACATTTCTGGAATAACCTTCATCATGTACACTTAAAATCGATAGATCGGAAAACCAAATTATTTGAAGTTTTTGGAGCAAATATATTGTGGTTTTGATGGCATGAACAAACATCTAAAATTATATTATCTATCAAACTTTCATATCGTTTCATGGGCAATTTCTATCGAGACAGTATGAGAATACAATGTCATACGCCCATGTTATTGTTTTCATGTTCAGTGAGTTAAGGTGAGAGGTGTTGGCCTGTTTTGTTGATACTAGTGAAAGTGTTGATCACCATCGCTTAAACTGTCTTTTCATAATTTTGTACCGTTTTATTTTTTTGACTGATGTTGGACGAAAGAGCACTCGAACATGTTGGATGATGAGTTTTATGATAGATGCTATACAGATGTGTTTTATGACAAATGTCGGACAGCTAAATAACCATTCATTATTATTGACACCCTGTCTATTTAGTAAAGTTAATGGATAATGTAACTACGTTTTTACTTATGAATAAATACTATACATATTTGAGGGTTAGTATTAGGGTTATGGTATTTAACGTCACTCTCAACAATATTTCAGTTATATCATGACATTCATGCAGTTTTATTGGTGGAGGAAACTGGATTATCCGGAGAAAACCACCCCTTGACCTACCACAAATCACTGATAAACTTTATCACATAGTGCTATATCGAGTACGTCTCGCGATGAGCGGGATTCGAAATAAAAAAATTAGTGGTGATAGTCAGTCACTGTAAATCCAACTACCATACAATCACGACCACGAAGACCCTTATTATATTATTGATGCAGTTTGATGTCAAAAACATTATGATAACAAGAATTCTGAGAGCATTGCACATAGCAGTACATTGTCCCCTACCAGCCGTAAAAATCAGAGGACCTAAAATGTTAGAAGTATCACCTTGCAGTGACTAGATTTTAAATTACAAGTTCAAGGGCCAAAACTCTGGCAAAAATCATTTGACCGGAAAGAAATTCGAACATAAACTGTCACTCATCTAGATATAGCTATATACCAAATATCAAATCAATATCTCATAGGACGTCAAAAACTAAAGGCTCAGCACTGAGCTGAGCCTGTGTCGCTCACCTAGCATTCTGCTCTGAAGAAACTTAATACAGAACATTCCATAGCCTATAGGTGCTTCCCACAGGCCTCTACATTAACATTTTTTTTAACTTGTCCCTTCGGACATTACTAACTAAAACGAGTTGCAAGTCAAAATCATTTGGTCTTGTTTTATACTCGGCTATAAAAAAAACTTCCGGTAGGGGATGGGGGTGACCTCAGGCTTCAACTCTTGGGGCAATTAATTTATCTATTCACCCCGATCATAAATATATATGATTTGGGGAGGGGATCTCAACCATTAAAAAGTTCACCTCAGGTAGGGGATGGGATATGACCTCCGGGGCCTGAGCTATAAGGTATTTAATTTGCCTAGTCACCCTGATCATAAATATATATGGCTTAGGGGTGGGGATCTCAAC
>MJUT01038262.1:63747-74723 GCA_002080005.1 Gigantidas platifrons
TTATACTGAAGTAAATTAAATTTAAATCTTTCCACAGATTAAATTGGAGTTATCTTTCTTTCCACAGAAAACAGATTTGTTTAGAAAGCATACAATCATAAAAATGAATTGCATGTGGCGGCCATGTTTGTCAATGGATCGGGACGAAATGAGCAATCTTTATAGAGGACCTTCCATAGATGCTTCCTACCAAGTTTCAATTCATTTGGATAAGTAGTTTCAGAGGAGAAGATTTTTAAAAATAGGCCAATCATAAACAAGAATTGCTTGTGGCGGCCATGTTTGTTAATGGATCGGGACGAAATGAGCAATCATTATAGAGGACCTTCCATAGATGCTTCCTACCAAGTACCAATTCATTTGGCTAAGGGGTTTCAGAGCAGAAGATTAAAATGTGAAAAGTTAACGGACGACGGACGCCAAGTGATGGCAATAGCTCACATTGCCTTTGGCAAGGTGAGCTAAAAAGTCCGGACAACTAAAAGTTTGAACAAAAAATACAAGATCAAGGGCCATTACTCAGCCAAAAATCATTCGACCGGAACGAAATTGGAACTTAAACTGTAACTCATCTAGATATAGCCACATACCAAATATCAAGTCAATATATCAAAGGACGTCAAAAAGAAGTCCAGACAACTTAAAATTTGAAAAAAAAATACAAGTTCAAGGGCCATAATTCAGCCAAAAATCGTTTGACCGGAACGAAATTCGATCTTAAACTAACTCATCTAGATATAGCCACATACCAAATACCAAGTCAATATATCAAAGGACGTCAAAAAAAAGTCTGGACAACTTAAAATTTTAATGTGACGGACGGACGGAACCTAAAACTATAGTCCCCTTCGGCTTTCGCTGATAGGGGACTAAAAACGATAGCGTCAGTTTTGAAGGTTCCGACATACATTATCACATCAAATGTTTCACAGCTCGTGATATTGGTGATAATGTCCGTGTTGCCTTTCATAGCTTCCCTTAATCTAAAATGTATACCTGTTGACCACTTGAATTAATAATTGTGGAAGTTCATATTGCAGAGTTTGTATGAGTGTAGTATAATCATTCACATCCGGGCGTATCTCCTTAAACTTCTGGTTTTCATGGTGGATTTCCTTAAACTTTATTGTGTCTTGTAAAATTTTGCTGATTAAATTTGCTAAACATTCGCATCTGTAAGTATAAAATAAGCATAGTTTATATTTCGAACCCATAGATTATACAATGGGTGCATTTTGTATAGCAGGAACTGCCTACCCTTCAGTAATACCTGAGTTAACTTTCGATTTCTGGTGGGGTTCTTGTGGCTCAATCTTCAGTTTTCTGTGTAGTGCTTTCTAGATCATTTCTGTGCTATTGTCCATTTTTATTTCAGTTCTTCTTCTATATATGGGTTTTGTCTATTTTTATTTCAGTCCTTCTTCTATATATGGGTTTTGTCTATTTTTATTTCAGTTCTTCTTCTATATATGGGTTTTGTCTATTTTTATTTCAGTCCTTCTTCTATATATGGGTTTTGTCTATTTTTATTTCAGTCCTTCTTCTATATATGGGTTTTAATTACTACTTTGGTATCAAACCTTTCTTTCCATATACAATAAAAGTCCGCTTCATACGTTTTCTACGGAATTTCTTGTTATCTGATCTTTCGAAACATTTTTATATTTAACGCCATACTAAACCAAACATTTATTAATTTCCTATATGAAATTGATATATATTTTCAAAGGATTTTTTTTTTCTTATGATAAAAGCTTAGATATCTAAATTTATTGTGCATGTCGGGTTTCGGGAATAACCTTCATGCAGTTTTATAGATCCAAACCCACCTTTAGTGAAATGATGAGGTCATGCAAACTTGTGTTTTGCCATTTTTGAGCAAAATTCAAACCGTATCCTAACTTCGATTTGTTCTAGATATTAACCTTGAGATAACATTGTTTGGCTGTGGTCAAGATATAATGAGTTTTTACCTCTTCTGTATGCTCCGAATACAAGACTTGTTTAATGGCTCCCCATTACATGACAGCTGTTGCTTGTGTTTCCAGGCTGGCAAGTCCTCCATTATAATAGTTTTGAATACTACAACAAGTTCTTCACGTGATCCTTGCAGGATGCGGGCAAAGTCCTTGTATAATGAAAAAAGAATACATAACTAAAGCCACGACTGTCCCTAAATATGTATTCATAAAATACCATTGAATAACTTTATTTGCATATTGGACAAGTACAATGCATATTGCATAGGAACAAACAATAGAATATATAAATATAATGACAAAATGACAGACAGAGAAGAAAGCTAATTCTCGAGTTGAATATTAATAAGAATATGTTATCTAATTTTCCATGCCAAATTTAAAAAGAACACAATTTTCGTAAGCATTTTAGATTTTGCTTGTAATAAAGAAGATAGTTTTGTAATATTTGGGTTGTTTGTTTGTTTGTTTGATGGTGTTTAACACAACTTTCAACAATATTTTAGTTATATCGTGGCGGTGAGTTGTATTGGTGGAGGAAACTGTGGTACTCGGAGAAAACCATCGACCCGTCACAAATCCCTGACAAACTATATCACATAATGTTGTATCAAGTACACCTCTCCATGAGCAGGATTTGAACTCACAACTTTAGAGGTGATAGACACTTTGAAAATGCCAAGGTAGTTGTAAATCAAACTACCACACGATCACGACCACGACAGCTCCTTTTACCATAATAAAGTTCAATGTATAGTTGACAACGTTAAAAGATAGTTGTAAGTCTAAACATTTAGTTGCTGTTGTTAAGCGTATACATACTGCTATAAGATAGAAATATTGTATCATGTTTACGTGATTTTCTAATTGATTGTCTCCCCTGGTAGTAGTAGTTGTAGCTAATCGCTAACATCATTTTTCATATATTGTATATATTATTTTTTGTACTTATTTACTCTAACCATCAAAATATATGCCCCTTGTGAACCTTTAATTGCTAACATAAATGTTCTTATTCTTATTTGTATTCTTATAAGTTTTCATACCAAGCTTACCGTTTCAAGATCCAATATTTCTTTGATAAAGATTGGTAAATTTCCAGTAATGTATTCTTTCTTTGCCATGAGCTTCTCTCTTGATTGCTTGAGTGCACTAATTTCCTCTATTTCATGTGGGCCTAAATCATCTCTGTTAGCATTTGCAATTACTTTAATCTTTCTTTCGATATCTGCTTTCGTGGACTTCAATATTTCTGAGTTACAAACAAGGAAATCTGGTTACTGCACCAACGTGACCTCATCTCAATGTAGACTTTAAGCCTAATAGACCATTTACATATTTCTGACTTTGTTTGTAAAATCATACGTTTCACAGGAGTATATTTCCCTATAAGGCAGCCAAACCAGTCCCCTTTCTAGCAAAGCCTAACAAAAATAATATTTATTTTCCCTTGTAATCTGCTCAAAATTTTTATGTTGTAACAAATTTGTAAATTTTCCTTTGAATTTTTACAAGGTTCAAATATCTACAAACTACAAAAATGTATGAGAAAAAGTCGTTGTCCTTTGCTCTTTTTAGATCAGGTCCCATTTTTCCAGTCCTAAGGGAAATAACTGTTATAAAAAAGTATAAAACGTATAATTTTAGAATCAAATCAGGAATGAGCATAATAACATACATATATACCTGCCGAAGCACTCACAGCAGACATAGAAACATCAGCACAAATCCTATATGAACTGTTTGGAAAGATCTGGGAAGTAGAGGGAGTTCCAGCCGAGTGGAAAAAAGGGCACATAGTGAAACTTCCGAAAAAAGGAAATTTAAGCATCTGTGACAACTACAGAGGCATTATGTTGCTATCAGTGCCTGGCAAAGTCTTAAATAGAGTTATGCTGCAAAGATTGAAGACTGCAGTAGATGACAAGCTCCTAGACAATCAAGCAGGATTTAGGCAGAATAGATCATGCGCAGACCAAATAGCAACCTTGCGTATCATTCTAGAGCAATCACACGAGTTCAATTCATCATTATACACTGTGTTTGTTGACTTTACAAAAGCTTTCGATAGCTTAGATAGGGAGGTTTTATGGCTGTTGATGAGGCATTACAGTATACCTGAGAAATGTATAGCCATTCTTAGAAACACCTACACAGGTATACAAAGCAAAGTTATACATGAAGGTCAACTCACAGAAGCATTTGATATAATGACTGGGGTCAAGCAAGGCTTTCTCCTGTCACCTCTACTGTTTTTATTGGCAGTTGATTGGATAATGAAGAAAGCCACAGATGGCAGAAGAAATGATATTCAGTGGATCATGTTCAATCAACTGGATGACCTAGACTTTGCCGATGACATAGCCCTACTTTCCCACAGTCACCAACAAATGCAGGAAAAACTTACACAAGTTGAAAGGAGAGCTGTCGAAACAGTTCTACGTATCAACACCAAGACTAAAATTTTAAAGTCAAACACAAAAACACGAACAGATCTGACAGTAAATGGCCAAAATCTGAAAGAAGTAGACTCCTTTACTTACCATGGAAGCGAAGAAGACAATCTTGGAGGATCAGACAAAGACGTAAAAATTAGAATTGGAAAAGCAAGAACTGCATTTAATATGATGGGGTCTATCTGGAAGGCAAGGAATATCGCATTAAAGACTAAAGTTTGATTGTTCAACTACTCCAATGTATAAACCATTCTCTTATATGGAGCTGAAACCTGGAAAACTACTAAAAGTCTCCTACACAAACTCCAAGTATTCATTAACAACTGTATCAGGTGCATCCTCAACATCAGATGGTCTGAGAAGATTTCCAACAAAGAGCTCTGGCAAAAGTCCAACCAGCCCCCAGTTGAGGAAGAATTGAAAAGGAGAAAATGGAGGTGGATAGGGAACACATTGAGGAAGCCGAAACACAAATCACTAGGCAAGCCCTACAGTGGAACCCTCAGGGAAAGTGAGGAAGAGGAAGACCAAGAAACACCTGGAGAGACATTATTGCTGAGATGGAGATAGAGGGTTATAGATGGCAAGATCTGGAACGTATGGCACAAAACAGAACAAGGTGGAGGATTGTCGTAGGTGGCATAAGGAAGTAAGCAATGACATACATATTGCAAAGTTGACAGTGATTTAAAACAACGTACAGCAAAATGATCAATTCCAATTACATATTTATCCTTGGTAATATTATTAGGTTGAGCTCATAAAAAAAACAGAACAAGGGTAACGCAAAGCATGGCATATCCCCTCGCCTAAAAATTTGACCAGGTGACCTTGACCTTTGACCTTGAAAATCAATAGAGTTCCAGATTCTCTTAAGGACTAAGTATTCACCAAGTTTGGTCCAAATCCATTGAAGGATGTTGATTCTAGAGTGTTCACAAGGATGTTACGGAAGGACGGATGGAAGGTAGCACTACTATATCCCTTCGCAACTTCGTTGGGGAGGGGATAACAAGGTCACTTGAAAATGATGAACTTAATAGAACATTTAAGTGAGAGTTTGTTACTTAACACCATGTGTGCTATATTTAACACCATGTGTGCTATATTTCAAAATGACGTCTGCTTTGTGTGTCCCACGACTATGAGTAACATGGCGAGTGTCATAAGAAGCAGGAACTGTTTACCCTTACCGTAGCTGTCTTTGTCCTGTGCCTTGTATGTCAAATGTTGTCAGTGTCTCTGAATTGTCCATTCTTGATTGCACTTTTGGTTTTCTCAAACATTTATCGTACTAGACCAACACTCTGAGTTTTTATAGTATTTAGCTCACTGGAATATTAGTCCGTGGGTAAGGCATGTCGCTCTACTCGGAAACAATATATTTATTCTTACATCTTAAAGATGTGTAATTAGTGGAGAAGCTGCATTTACTAATTTTATTGTCTTCGAGTTCACTCAACCTGGGATAAAACCCACGATCTACTGGACTGTGGTGAGCACGCTAACCATTACACCATCTGATAAGTACAAATTACAATACACAAATTTAAATTAATACATGTATAATTTGCTTACTGATATGGATGCAATTTAAGTAAGTAATCAAATTGGATTTTTTTAAATTGTTCCAACAGTGTGGCAATTGTATTGTAAATATCATTATGCATTTAAAAGCACAATATGATGATGATACATGTGATATCTGTTATAGATTTAGGGTTATGATATTTCAGTTTATCATGGCGGTCAGTTTTATTGTTGGAGGAAACCCAGAGAAAACCACCAGCCAGCTAGTTCTAATTCCGCTCATGGTGAGGTGTTCTGGCCTGGAACAGGCACAACAATGTGGCAGATAGCATCCATGCACTGGCTCGGGAGAGGCATAAAATGAATGTATCACTTACCATTCACTCTCGGCAGTTCTTGTAATAAAATGACAAATTTTTGCTGTTTGTCTTGCAGTTCCTTCAACAAGTTTGATGAAACCTATGGAGAAAACAAGACTTTCTAAGTAGGCTTATTACTAACACGGTTTACAGTCATTCACTGTTTATCGAAACTGGTCTTAGATGGACATTGATATTTTCTACAAAGTTTCCTTTTTAAATTTTCAAAAGATTTTTTTTCAATGTCGGTCAAATATACACATTAAGGCCCATCGAGTCCAAATATTGTATGTCATATCAAATATCCTCAAGTACCAGTAGTAATCATTCTGCATAAAGATACAAATTGTCTAACTTTAGAACATGTTGAACAAATAAAAGCGTAGAAATCTAATTTAATGCTACAATACATTTTTGGAATAACCTTCATCAGTTCATAAATCGAAGATGTATAGGCAATACAATGACCAAAAACCACATCGGTGGCGTAATGGTTAGCATGCTCTCCTCGAGTGCTGTAGATCGTGGGTTCATCGGTGGTGTAATGGTTAGCGTGCTCTCCTCGAGTGCTGTAGATCATGGGTTCATCGGTGGTGTAATGGTTAGCGTGCTCTCCTCGAGTGCTGTAGATCGTGGGTTCATCGGTGGTGTAATGGTTAGCGTGCTCTCCTCGAGTGCTGTAGATCGTGGTTTCATCGGTGGTGTAATGGTTAGCATGCTCTCCTCGAGTGCTGTAGATTGTGGGTTCATCGGTGGTGTAATGGTTAGCGTGTTCTCCTCGAGTGCTGTAGATCGTGGGTTCATCGGTGGTGTAATGGTTAGTGTGCACTCCTCGAGTGCTGTAGATCGTGGGTTCATCAGTGGTGTAATGGTTAGCGTGCTCGCCTCGAGTGCTGTAGATCGTGGGTTCATCGGTGGCATAATGGTTAGCGTGCTCGCCTCGAGTGATGTAGATCGTGGGTTCATCGGTGGCATAATGGTTAGCGTGCTCGCCTCGAGTGCTGTAGATCGTGGGTTCATCGGTGGTGTAATGGTTAGCGTGCTCGCCTCGAGTGCTGTAGATCGTGGGTTCATCGGTGGTGTATAGGTGAGCGTGCTCGCCTCGAATGCTGTAGATCGTGGGTTTGAGCCCCATTCGGGTCAAACCAAAAACTATAAAATTGGTATTTGTTGCTTCTCCGCTAAACACGCAGCATTAAGGAGAAAAGACTGGTTGGTTTGGAATCAGAATAATGTGTCCCAGTGGGGCGACATGTCTATCTGTGGACTGTTGTTTCAGTGTGCTAGCACTATAAAAATCCAACTCAGCATGTTGGTCAAGTACAAAGCGGACCTCATTATCATCTCATTGAAAATTATTTTGTTCTCGCCATGATATAGCTAAAAAAATTGTTGAATTGGCATTAAACAACAATCACTCACTCACAATGGCCAAAAGGACAAACAGTGATTTGCACAAAACACTACACAGAAAACAAAAGATTGAACAACTCGAAGCCATTAAAAACCTGCTCCACTAGTGGTACACACAGTTGTGTTACTCTTGTTACAAGCCAGGTGATAAGTTATGACTAAGGGAACGACCATTTAACTTAAAAGGGGGGGGGGGTATGGTTTTTGGTTTTTTCCTAAAACAATATTCTGATTCCCAATGTTGCTGTATTCTGATTTTGGTGGAGGAAAAAAAAAATAATCTGATTCTGAGATTTTGTCAGATAACCTAATGTTACCTTCTGGAAAAAAAATTCGCGCTTTGCGTGACAAAAAAATAAATATTCTAACTCTCGTGTTGTCCGAAAAAGAATTTCTGAACGAAAAAAAAACCATAACCACCCCTGCAAGTTAAATGGTGGGTCCCTAACTGAACCACTTCTGGTGCAACGTTAAATATTAATGGAATGTTACTGGTGTTCATCCTCACTGTAAACAATTTTCATCTTTGTCTTGTTTACCAGATTTATTTGTAGAGGAGACTCTGAACACACTTAACGAACCGACCTCAAGTGGGTGTGTGGACATATTAGATTTAAAGAGGAAACCTGATATCAAATCCATGTAAATAGGGTTAATCTGGTGGTTTGAAATCCACGATCTTACCCATGTAGGAATCCAGGTCATTCGGGCACCTGTAATACATAATAAATACAATGACCTTACATCATATATGAACCACATGTACATGCCTTTTGGGGATGGGATTAAAATGCTTAACCAGTTGTTGGCAATACACCATTAAAATATAACTTACCATGCTGAGATTGTTTAAAGTCTCAAATTCCTTTGTAATTCCCATCAAATCCATTGTTGAATGCATGTCTGTTTCTGAATGACTTAATGGTCTCTTCAAAGCAAAGAATACACAATAATTATGAAAAGAAAGTTTAATCAGTGATAGGTAGCAATTCCAACAACATCAACAACATCAACAACATCAACAACGTCAACAACATCAACAACGCTAACAATCACCTCTCACCTTCAATCACTGAACCAAAGAAAAGACCACGACATACATGTATGATGTTGGAAATCCAGGTCCTGGATAGGGATAGGCACATAAATGTTACAGGGTTAAACTGGTTAATGGGATCCAAACCCTCCCTTCATGGCAAATATCTATTAACAAAACGTTTTATAACATTATATTTGTATAACTGGTTTGATAATACTTTCATCTCCTATCTGAATACCTCTATAAACATTCTCTCCTTTTTCATTACGTGATTACGCATGATATCATCCAGCATGCATCACGGAGCAAGAGCAAAGACTGGATAGCTCTGACCCAGGATAATGGGTGTAATACCCGCAACATGTCAGGCTTTCAGTTGAATGTTGTTTCAGTGATCTCAAAATATAAAAATCCATCTCAGCTGGTTGGTCTAGGACGAATATCATAATTTGACAAGGGGCTGTCGTTCGTGGTCGTGATCATATGGTAGTTGGATTTACAACTACCTATGCAATGAATGCCTATAACCACTAACGGTGTGAGTTCAAATACGAAACTCTGCTCATGGCAAGGTGTACTCGATACAACATTATGTGATAAGTTTGTCAGTGACTTGCGGCATGTCGGTCGTTATCTCCGGGCACTCGTGACTCCAGTTTTCTCCACCAATAAAACTGACAACCACGATATAACTGAAATATTGTTGAAAGTGGCATTAAACGCCATAAACAAACCTAACCAAACCATCAGTTGAACAATTTTTCAATTGCTTATGAGACGGCAAATTATACAGTCTAGAATAAGTATTCTGTCTTTATTATTTTTGCAATGTATTTATGTTTACAATCTTGTTTACTTGTATTTATTTATGTTTACAATCTTGTTTACTTGTATTTATTTATGTTTACAATCTTGCTTACTTGTATTTATTTATGTTTACAATCTTGTTGACTTGTATTTATTTATGTTTACAATCTTGTTTACATGTATTTATTTATGTTTACAATCTTGTTTACTTACATTTTGTGACCTGGCGATCAACGCTTCCTCAAAGTTTAGACATGTTTTCATATCTCGTATCAAACTTAATGAATCATTGATGTATTTTGTCTGAAAAATACGAAAATAAATCATATCAATTCAAGGGTATGTTTTATATGTACAATAGTTAAATATTTAAAAAAACATCATTTTATTTGACATCTATATATAACTGTCAAAATAAAATAAAAAGAAAACAGATAGATTCTCCTTAAGTTCTGCTACCAGTGGATTATGATATTTCTCTACTGAGATAGTTTACAGCTTGAGCTTTAGAGAGAGGTCTAAAATTTGAAAATGTAGAGAAATATGGTGCTTCAGCACTGACATGGTTTATAAATACAGATTAATACATGGGCATTTCCGTATTGGCCTGGTTATCATCCCGAGACCCCCATATTGGCCCGAGATGCAGTCGTGGGCCAATATGGGTCGAGGGATGATAACCAGGCCAATATGGAAATGCCCATGTATTAAACTATTTATTACATACTTCCGACATCTAGAAAAGAGACACCCATATTGGCCTGAGACGAATTCGAGGCTCGATATGGAAATGATCTTGTAGTAATCCAATAACCGGTTATTTTCCCGGGGTGTGAAAATATGGACAGTTTACTTCCGGTCATATTGGTCATACAAAAATGCCTTTATTTTAACTAAGTATGTAATAAGATATATTTATCATTGAAATTTACAGTTCTTAAATAATGTAATTATTAATAAAACTAAGGTTCTCCTCCCTCAGGTATAGGTGACCTTAGCCAATTTTTGCTATTCTTGTTTATGCCCCTTGGCTATTCTTGTTTATGCCCTTTGGCTATTCTTGTTTATACCCTGGCTATTCTTGTTTATACCCTTTGGCTATCCTTGTTTATACCCTTTGGCTATTCTTGTTTATGCCCTTTGGCTATTCTTGTTTATGCCCTTTGGCTATTCTTGTTTATACCCTGGCTATTCTTGTTTATGTCCTTTGGCTATTCTTGTTTATACCCTTTGGCTATTCTTGTTTATGCCCTTTGGCTATTCTTGTTTATGTCCTTTGGCTATTCTTGTTTATGCCCTTTGGCTATTCTTGTTTATACCCTGGCTATTCTTGTTTATGTCCTTTGGCTATTCTTGTTTATGCCCTTTGGCTATTCTTGTTTATGCCCTTTGG
>MJUT01038262.1:124508-137116 GCA_002080005.1 Gigantidas platifrons
TACCCCTTTGGTATCTTAGATTTGCGGCTTCTGATTACCCCTTTGGTGTCTTCAAGCTTTTCTCACCTTTACCGAAATTTGCTTCGATTTCGTTTTTAAGCTATTTTTCCCCCACCTTGTACGAACTACACTTTTTGTTACATAAATAAACAACCATTTTTGGGCTGTCGTGGTCGTGATCGTATGGTAGTTGGATTTATAACTATTTGTGCAATCACCTCTAACGTTATGAGTATGAATCACGCTCAGGCGGCGTGTACTCGATACAACATTATGTGATAAAGTTTGTCAGTGACTTGCCACAGGTCGGTGGTTTTCTCCCGAATCTCCGGATTCCTCCATTAATAAAAGTGACCACCACGATATAACTGAAATATTGTTGAAATTGGCGTTAAGCAATAATAACCCAATAAACAAGAAGTCGAAAATCGATGATCATTAATTTTATTTCTCATCATTAATTCCGTCTTATACAGATGTTTATTTGTATGTGTCAAAAACAGAAAGCTTTTTTTTAAATGAGTACAACAATTATATTATGTAATTATAATCCAAGCATGAATAGGATAAAATATATTGTCATATATAAATACGAATTTTTCTTTAATGTTTTTATGCAGTAATCAACTTAAAAATAGTGAACTTTTACAAACCAATGTCTAATATGAAGATCTTGATGTTATTCCATGATTTTGCACAAACCATGGTATAACATGGAGATCTTGATGTTATTGTAGATTATTGTTTGGTTGATCCTTTTGTCTTTTTTCTTTCGACCATTGTATTGTCTGTCCTTCGATTTACGGCTTCTGATTAATCATTTGGTATCTTAGATTTGCGACTTCTGAATACCCCTTTGGTATCTCAGATTTACGGCTTCTGATTACCCCTTTGGTATCTTAGATTTGCNGCTCCTTATTCCATGATTTTGCACAAACCATGGTCTAACATGGAGATCTTGATGTTATTCCATGATTTTGCAAAAACCATGCTCTAACATAAAGATCTTGATGCTATTCCATGATTTTGCACAAACCATGGTCTAACATGGAGATTTTTATGTTATTCCATGATTTTGCACAAACCATGTTCAAAATGAAGATCTTGATGTTATTCCATGATTTTGCGGACCTCGACGAAAGCACGCAATATTGATTTTTGTTACAAACCATATATACCATGGATCTTACTCATGATCTTTATAGAAAACTTCGAAATATTTCTATTCCTTCGGATTCGTTGGTTTAAATAAGTTAATTCGTAAGATCCATGGTATATATAATATTTGTCATATATAATATGGTATTAAAAATATACATTCATTTTAACATTAATATACAGTTAAACCTGTATAAAACAGGGAACTCAAAGGAACATGAAATGTTCCCTTAATATTCAGTTGCCCTTTGTATGCAGGTTAAAATATGTGCACTATTTAATGAGGAAAATTAAGCTGCCCTTTAATTTATAGACAGTAATTTGTTATATAGACAGACGTGTCCTTTAAAGCAGGTTTTACTCTACTTGTCTTACAGCATATTTCTCAAAGAACTTGAAGTTAAAGAAACAACAGAAACAACTTCCTCTACCTCATTTTTTTTCACCTTTACCTCAAAATTGAAAATATTGGTAAACTTAAAAACAAAACAAAAAACAAAAAAACAAAACCCGAATGATAAAAGGGACGGCTTCCGTTTTACCATTATAAATGAGTAATAAACCAACCGGTCCCGGGTACACGACCATCTATGGAACATAAATAATCTAACATCAACACAGTCATTTAATGAAACTCAATAAAACTTACTTTAATTTAAAGGGTGTACTCGATTTCCAATATTTTACCAATACTGCGTTAATTTTAGTTTCGTGTTTCTTTAGCTACATTAATTTCTCTGTTGCTTAACATATTTTATATTTGTTCGTCAATCCAGATTTCATAGGCCTACAGTTATCCACAAATCTAAAGAAATAATAATTTATACATTAACCTTGTTTTAAGGGAGTCGTCGTGGTCATGATCGTATGGTAGTTGGATTTACAACTACTTATGCAATCAGTGCCTATCACCACTACCATTGTGAGTTCAGGTAATGTGTACTCGAGACAACATTATGTGATAAAGTTTGTCAGTGACTTGGGACAGGTCGGTTGTTTTCTCCGGGTACTCTGCATGTTTCCTCCACCAATAAAACTTATGTTAAGCAAAAATTACTCTGTCTCATTTAACATGATACCCTATTCCTATCCCCATATACATATAACTGACGATCCTTTTCTATTATTCATGCATCGTAGGATCGAAGTGTCTATTGACGATAATGAGAATCGTTCCACTTTTAGGAGATTTAGTTATTATGGCTATGGTGTTTAACTCTGCATTCAACACTACTTCAGCTATATCATGGCTGTCAGTTTGATTGGAAGAAATCGGTGTAAAGGAGAAAACCACCGACCTGCAGCAGGTCACTGACAAACTTTATCAAAAATATTGTCTCTAGTACACATCGCCATGAGCAAGATTCGAACTCACAACTTAGTGGTGATAATCACTGACTGCACAACTACTATACGATCATGACCACGACGGCCTTTTCTAGTTTCCATGTATCGTGGGATGGAATTGTCCATTACTAATATTAGCGATAATGACGCATGTTTCACTTCGAATATGCCATTTGCCAATTCCCGACTTGATTCTAAAATTATACACTTTTAACATTTTATTATTTGAGTTATTTCCCTTACAGAGGACAAAATGGTTCCCGTTCAATGCAAGAGCAACAGAAAGGATTAAGAATTGGAGTATAGATAATCGAACCTTGTAAAATAATAGAACTTAACTTTATTTAAATTTTATACAGAGTATGAGAAAAATAGATGTCATTTTGGTTGAATATTGCATGAAATTGACACTTTTGTCCTCTGTAAGGGAAATAACTCAAATAATAAAATGTTAAAAGTGCATAATTTTAGAATCAAGTCGGGAATTGGCAAATGGAGTATTCCATATAAAACGAAAAGCACAAAATACCACGCTGTCGAAACAGTTTCAATTCCCAATAAAACTAATCGTAGATATGGCTAAAATCAATACCCTTAACACACAAATACATGACCGCTCACTTTCATGACTTGGTACAGGCACTTCAATAAAAAGTGGCGGAGTTAAACTATATATGATTTACTGAAGTTAGAGGAAACAGAACACCGAAAAAATCACCCCCCTTATACAAAAATAAAATGTAAATATTCCCACATTGCAAGCTATTGATTTAAAGAGATAAAAAATATAGATGAACAAATTTTGAACAGGATAAATAGATGAAATATAGGATCGCTTGATGTACAACTAATGACTTTATTTATTTTAAATAATAAGTTGTACATAAGTTCCATCTTCTGTTGTCTGTCTTTATTTCCCGTCTGGTTCTATCTATGAATAAATAAATATAATTGATATACATGAATATTCATATAAAGACAACATACAGTTGAAACTCGTTATGCCAAACTCGTTTTACTCGAAATTACGGTTAAGTCGAAATTTTTCTGAAGTCCCGTTTTAAACTTAGTACTTTTCAACTTAGCATACTCCACCCGTGAACTTCGAAAAACGAGATTTGAACTATATATCAATACGTATATATCACTTATTTATAGAATCTGTCCCATTCCCAAATGGAGTTATTTGATTTAAACCAAACATCTACATCAGTATTGGACCGCATCGGATGTGTAATGATTAGTGTGCTCGTCTGGAGTGCGGTAGATCGTGGGTTCGAACCCAGTCTGGTCTAACCAATAACTATAAACTTGATATTGGTTGCTTCTCCGTAGAGCACGCAGTAGTAGTAGTAGTAAGGAATATCAAAGACTGTTTGGCTGAGAATCAAACTAATATGTCCCAGTAGAGCGACATGTCTACTCAGAGACTTTTGATTCGTCCGAGTCTGGTATTATAGCTTCAATGATTTGTTCTAAGGACTTTGCTTTAATAGGATCCTGGCTTACTTTGCAGATTTTCACGAGAGATGTACATTTTTATTTGATTTGTAGCGTGTTGGCGTTATGCACATAATCGCATAGAGGTTTGTGTGCTTAGAAAATATTTTTTCTTCATTTATTGATCACGTGGGAAACTATCTAATTCATATGCATCAGTATTATCGGGGTTGTTTTTTTTTTGTTTTTTTTTGGTAATTTTCATTTTTTACAGATAATACTGAACAATTACATTTTTTTGTCTTGTATAATATATTATCGTTGATTTGTCTTGAAAGAATGGGTTTCACAGAGCAATCTCGGTTCGAATGTTGGCTGGTTTATGGTGTGTAACGTCACTTTCAACAATATTTCAGTAATATAACGTGGCGATCAGTTTTATTGGTGGAGGAAACTGGCATTCCCGGAGAAAATAACTGACCTGCCGTAAGTCATTGACAAATTTTATCACATATTGTTGTATCGAGTACACCTCGCATGACCGGAATTTGAACTCAAGAAGTAGATATGAAGATATGCACTGATTGCATAGGTAGTTGTAAATCCAACCACGACCACGACGGCCCATCGCATCATATCAACGACAGTATGGTTTTTCGATAATCTATAATACAGCGATATTATATTCTTATCCTGCAATGACAGCATTTACCGACCAATATAGCTTGCCCAATATTTTTTTTGATATTGGTCAGTTATAAATAGAATAAAATTTTATATTTGGCAAACTCATCGGGGCACATTGGGGGATATTGTTTTCAAATACATACACAAAATTATTTCAAACATTTTATCATCGTTCAGTAAACGTTTATTTACGATTTAAAATTGCAGGATAAATACAATACATGTGCACTGTCGAAGCATATAGGTAAATATGTGTATTCGGCGTGAAACGTGGGAAAAGGCTCGGCGAAGCCTCGCCTTTTCCCCCGTTTCTAAGCCTCATACACATATTACCTGTATGCTTCGACAGTGCACAAGTATTGTATATATATCACAACAGTTGCTTGAAAATATATATAGATATCATTGGGTGTAAAGATCAAATGGAAATGTAAAACTCATAGATAAAATCACTTACTAGACAGCACACTTGATGACAATGGCATTTCTTGCCTGGGATTACTGTCCCGCAGAGGTGAGGCTTTCTTTGGCATACCCCATTTGCATCTGCACAACTATCAGATGGTGGACCTATATATAAAATTATATGAGAATAATTTTAACCTCGAGAACTAGTTTAAATGAGATGGTAATCGACGGGTGACACTCGTGGAGCAGGAACTTTTACCCTTCCGGAGCACCTGATTTTACCCTCGGTTTCTAGTGGTGTTTGTGTTGCTCAATGTTTAGTTTTACGTGTATTGCTTTGTAGATCATTGACATTGTTTGTACTTTTATTCTTTTTCTTTTGGCTAGTATTGTATTGTCTGTCCTTCGATTTACGGATTCGAGTCACCCCGTCGATATCTTCAAAGTTATTCTACAATTTTATATTGGATTTTGGTACTGTTCTGTTCCAACAGTGTGAGCTTTTTTCAGTTTATATTTTATTTATAAATGAATTAAATGTAAAACATACCTGTATCACATGTTGTTTTACTATGTAATGAGCTAGATGTAAAAACACACCTGTATCACATACTGTTTTACTTTGTAATGAGTCAAATGTAAAACCATATCTGTATCACATGTTGTTTTACTTTGTAATAGGTTAAATGTAATACCTGTATCACAAGCTCTTTTACTATGTAATGAGTTA
The DNA here is from genome assembly GCA_002080005.1 of Gigantidas platifrons. Lineage (NCBI taxonomy): Eukaryota > Metazoa > Mollusca > Bivalvia > Mytilida > Modiolidae > Gigantidas > Gigantidas platifrons. The sequence continues at coordinate 130,279 of MJUT01038262.1, forward strand.
GATGTAAAAACATGCCTGTATTACATGTTGTTTTACTTTGCAATGAGCTAAATGTAAAAACATACCTGTATCACATACTGTTTTATTTTGTAATGAGCTAAATGTAAAATCATACCTGTATCACATGTTGTTTTACTGTGTAATAAGTTAAATGTAAAAACATACCTGTATCACATGCTGTTTTACTTTGTAATAAGCTAAATGTAAAAACATACCTGTATCACATGCTGTTTTACTTTGTAATCAGCTAAATGTAAAAACATACCTGTATCACATGCAGTTTTACTTTGTAATAAGTTAAATGTAAAAACATACCTGTATCACATGCTGTTTTACTTTGTAATAAGCTAAATGTAAAAACATACCAGTATCACATGCTGTTTTACTTTGTAATGAGTTTAATGTAAAAACATACCTGTGTCACATCCTGTTTTAGCTTTTAATGAGTTAAATGTAGAAATATACCTGTATCACATTTTGTACTTTGTAAATATTTCAATAGATGCATTTAATGTAAAAACATACCTGTATCACATTTTGTAATGAGTTAAACATAAGCGCTTACCTGTATCACATGTTGCCTCACATGGAAGGCATGCTGTTATACCAGTTGGCGGGGTCTCATTGGTGCCTAGTAAATAATTGTACAATTGTTAATATAGACATACAACCAGTGAGTAATAATGCGACCATCCTACACAGAAAGAACATACGTATGCTAGTTTCTGAGTGAGGTTTCGGTTTATGGCGTTTAGCGCCACTTTCAACAATATTTCAGTTATGGCGTGGTGGTCAGTTTTATTGGTGGAGGAAGCCGGAATACCCGGAGAAAACAACCGACCTGTAGCAAGTCACTGACAAACTTTATCACATAATTTTGTATCGAGTACACCTCGCCATGAACTTGGTTCGAAATCACACCTTTAGTAGTGATAGGCACTGATTGCACAGGTAGTTGTAAATCAAAATACCATACGATCACGACCACGACAGCCCCTAGTATAGCTAGACACCAGCTTTATTTTTTAAATATCATAAAGTGAATATTTTACATAGAAAATATTAAAAAAAGGCGTCAAAAAGGGAGACAACGCTTAAACAGCAAGATGTGTTTTGCAAATGCACATGACGCTGAAGCCGGCGTCAGAACTCAAAACTGAAATTTAATAGAATGAGTGGGTGGTTAATTGTGATTAAACGACAAATGAGCTATTTGTGAGCTATAACATGGCGAGAATAAGCTTTATTTGATCAGATTATATCTGCTTTGTACTAGACCAACACGCTGATTGGATTTTTATAGTGCTAGATCACTGAAACAACAGTCCGCGGTAGACATGTCGCCCTACTCAGATACATTATCCTGGTTCCCACCTAACCAATCAATGCTCTTACTCCTTATTGTTGCGTGCTTAGTGTAGAAGTAATAAAATACCAATTTTATTGTCATTGGTTTGACTCGGCCGGAGTTCGAATCCACGATCTACCAAACTCGAGGCGAACACGCTAACCATAAATCACCATGCTGTTCGATGAGGTAGATTTCAATCAAGCACAAAATGTACTATCTTCCTTAAAATCATGTAAACAGCTATAAAGGTAGGAGAAAACTGAAGTGGTAATCAAGAATAGACACTCCAGAGAGACTGACAACATTGGGCACATAAGACACAGGACAAACAAGACAAACAAAACACACACAAACACAACACAAAGACAACACAACACTGAAAACTAAAAGGAAGAGCAACACGGACTCCACCAAATACTAGATGTGTACCTATGTGCTCTGGAAGGGTAAGCAGGTCCTGCCTCTTATAAGACACCCTTCATGTTTCTAATATAGTCAAGACTTGTATTAGCCATTAGGTAAAGGTATACTTTTCTTAAATCTAGATACCAAATTTATTTTTAAATATCATAAGGAGATTATTTAAGTACTGTACAATCATCCTACGAATTGTAGGTGCCATCGTGGTCGTGATCATAGGGTAGTTGGATTTATGACTATCTATGCAATCAGTTCCAATAACCACTAACGTTTTGAGTTCGAATCCCGCTCAGGTGAGGTGTTCTCGATGCGAGAAAGTTTGTCAGTGACTTGGGACAGGTCGGTGGTTTTCTCTAGGTACTCTTATCTCCTCCATAAAAGAAATTGACCATCACAATATTTTGGAATATTGTTGAAAGTGGCGTTAAGTACCAACCCTAACCCATCATAATAATTGTATATATATGCTGCCAGTTTCTCTGGATTGTATATTTGTGATTGCCCCTTCGGTATTCTCTAGATTGTATATTTGTGATTGCCCCTTCGGTATTTTCTGAATTGTATATTTGTGATTGCCCCTTCGGTATTCTCTGAATTGTACATTTGTGATTACCCCTTAGGTATTCTCTGGATTGTATATTTGTGATTGCCCCTTCGGTATTCTCTGGATTGTATATTTGTGATTGCCCCTTGGTTGTTCTTTAACGTTAATTTGCGAAGAAAATAAAATTATTATTTTCTGAAATGTCCAGAACCAGGATTTCCAACGTCTTTTATATTTAAAGAGCTGAGATAATCGCTATTTACTTGCTTGGCTTTATATTGGTTGATATGTCAGCCATTGCTGTTAAAATAAAAACGTAGATATAAAAATTTAGAGCACACGGCGCGTTTCTTGAATAACCTTCATCCGGGACTCTCAGCGCAAATATATTCGAAAGCCAAATAATCTAAACGTATTTTGGAGCAAGAGAGTCAAACGAGTATATGTAACAGGATAGCCAAAACAGCCAAGGTTAACTATGTCTGAGGGAGGAGAACCATAGTTTTAACAGGATAGCTAAAACAGCCAAGGTTAACTATGTCTGAGGGAGGAGAACCATAGTTTTAACAGGATAGCTAAAACAGCCAAGGTTAACTATGTCTGAGGGAGGAGAACCATAGTTTTAATAATAATTACATTATTTAGGAACTGTAAATTTAAACTTTCTTTTCACATATCATGTACGCCATTTTATAGTATTATCAGTAAATTTGACCTTTTTCGTTTGATCTCACCGAGTGAAATTACTTATAAATGATATAACTTAGTAACTCCGATACTGAAAAATATCAGCCAATGTCATGCCACATTATGGACGCTTAATACTGATAATAACACTAAGTCCGTTTTGAAGGTCTCGACATATATGATCACTAGTGATAATGTCTGTCTCGACCTTCAAAACTGCAGTTATTCTATATGTAAGTGTATGTTACATACTGATATATGCATTATTATATGACTAAGCATATTTCTTTTATCTGATTGGCTAAAAGCATGATTATTTTTCTTGATAGAACTTTATGAATGCCTGGGTGAATATCATGTTCCATGGGTTGATCAATCCTTGTATTCACCTCATCGAAAGTCATCAATTGTATATTACTATATGTCTATAAAATATTTCTTTTATCTGATTGGCTAAAGGCATAATATTTTTTCTTCATAGAACTTTATGAATACTGTCTAAGCCTTCAATTACCGCAAAGATTAATTTTGATCGTTTCAGAGGAGCCTTTGAAACGTTATATTAACCTCACCTGACGCTAAAATCGGAAAACCTCTACTTTTAATTTTAGTGTCACGTGAGGTTAATATAACGTTCCAAAGGCTCCTCTGGAACGATCTAAGTTAATCTTTACAGTATGCATATTTTTTTTACTTGTTACCTTTCCAATTTACAAAATTCACATGTAGTGTTTAATGCCAATTTATAATACATGACCCAGAGGACATTAATAACATTTTCATATAATAAAACAATGACTGACTTTCATTTCGATTAATATAAGGATCTATCGTTCCAAGATTTATGATATTTACCTCGGCTTCATATATCTAGGAACGATAGATCCTTATATTAACCTCAACAAAAGTCAATAATTGTATAATATTATACATACCTTCTCGTTGTAGAATGCGTTCGTCGTCATCTGGTGGGTCTGTGGTGTATTGACAAAAGGTACATGTAGGATTCGAATCGGTTAGCAGAGTATCAGGGACGTATATTCTGTCATTAGGTGTTATCAATTGGGACGTATCTTTTAAAATGTAAATGATCAATTAATGAAATATTTGATGGTCCTCTATAAATAAAATAAAAGACAAACAATAACACAATGTTGGCACAGTTCCAAATATTCCAATATCAAAATTGTAGAAAAATGCAAAATTGATACCCCTAAATATACAAATAAATGACCACTCACTTTCCTTGATTGGAATAGTCACTTCAACAAAAAGTCGAGAGGTTAGGCTTGTTTAATAAGCGCCAAACCTCCTCTCTTAGTGAAATGATGCGGTCATGCAAGTGTTTTCCATCAAATCATGTGACTTGTTCTACTGTAAAGGAGTTTTTGTAACATGTGTTAGATAAGTGATCATGTGACATGTTCTACTGTAAAGGAGTATTTGTAACATGTGTTAGATAAGTGATTATGTGACTTGTTCTACCATAAGGGAGTTTTTGCAACACTTCTTAGATAAGTGATCATGTGATTTGTTCGACTGTAAAATAGTTTTTGTAACATGTCTTAGATAAGTGATTTTGTGACTTGTTCTACTGTAAAGTAGTTTTTGTAACATGGTTTAGATAAGTGATCATTTGACCTGTTCTACCATAAGGGAGTTTTTGCAACACGTCTTATATAAGTGATCATATGATTTGTTCTACTGTAAAGCAGTTTTCGTAGCATGTCTTAGATAAGTGATTATGTGACTTGTTCGACTGTAAATGAGTTTTCGTATCATGTCTTAGATAAGTGATCATTTGACTTGTTCTACCATAAGGGACTTTTTGCAACACGTCTTAGATAAGTGATTATGTGACTTGTTCTATTGTAAAGAAGTTTTTTGTAACACGTCTTAGATAAGTGATCATATGACTTGTTCTACTGTAAAGTTGTTTTCGCATCATGTCTTAGATACTGTAAACCGGGAAATTTTCGCGCCATCTTTTTTTTTTTGCGACTTACTGACGAAATCCACATTCGCGCTGTTTTAAATTCGCGGTTCACAAACAACCTAAAGTGATAAAATGTATACGGTATTATTTAGACAAAAACATGCTGTGTCATATTATTTGTACAATTTTTAAAATTAATTAAAACTGTTTGATACTGATTTAATTAAGCCTATGTGAGATCGATAAAATGACGATTCCCCCCTACGGCTTTATCCTGAGCAGGTAACGAAGTTTTTGAAGAAACACAAGAAACTGGATAAATTTTAAATCGCATTCGAGGCCGCCGGCATTGTTGTTAATAAGTAAACTCTTTGATCCGTGACAAGTAACAGGTGTGGATTAACGGTTGAAGTGTGACATGTTTACACAACACTTACTGTTTATTGTGATAATCAAATGTCAATTGATGTTTTAATATTTTAACAAGCTTATAAATAATAAATATTGTATCATTTTATTTTGTATCTAATAATATTTCATAGAAAACAAATATCCTACGTAGAACTTCGCTCTGCATCCGACGTTCGCTCTGCATCCGATGCCTGCTTATAAATGGCATACATGACCATGCTTTTTTCTCCTGATTTATCTATGAAAAATTGTCGGATTTGGCATTTCTTTGAAATATTATATTCTACTTACTAGTATTTTCCCTTTCTTGAAATATTCGCGACAGTTTTGTTTTCGCGCTTCCAATGTTTCCCCGAAAATAGCGAAAATAAAACTGCCGCGAAAATTACCCGGTTTACAGTAAGTGATTATGTGACTTGTTCGACTGTAAAGGAGTTTTTGTAACACATCTTAGATAAGTGATCATGTGACTTGTTCTACTGTAAAGGAGTTTTTGCAACATGTCTTAGATAAGTGATCATTTTTCTTAATCTACGGCAAATTATTCCTTGTACCATGTAAATGAGCTTTGTGTAAAATAGTTTTAGTAAATAGTCGCGTGATTAATTTTATGATAAATTGGTTTTTGTAAAGAATTTTAATACGTTTGCAGGCATTGGTTCGATTTTTATTTTGTAATGACATCCATTAAATTACAATTATATCGTTTTCTAAATGTAATCGTGTAGATTAATGATTATATAATTTTCATATGTAGTAAAACCGTAGATATCCGGTTTAGGCCCTTTGTAGTTACTTTCTTCTAGACTAAAGTCTATTAAAATATATGGGCTAGATAGAAAGCAGCTCATGACGTGTTTCTCAAATAACCTTCATCAGTTACGCTCAAGGTCAAAAGATAGAAAGTACTTTGCTCATTTGCATATCTAATATGGCGACGCCGGGACGTCTGCAATTTTCATATGATAATTTTTATTACTGCATGGATGTTAATTTCCGGAATTGAAAATGGGACTTTGAATTAAGTCAAATTAAATGAGATAAAAATGCATGACAACCATGAAATATTCGAGGTTCCTGGAGTGTATGAAAATCCGAGGCAGCAAGCCCTTACACTGGCATTAACAGTATATGTAAAATGTCTGAAATACATGAAATTGGTGAAGTTCGACACCAAATTTACCAACGAATAATATTTTGTGGTCAACATGCCGGAATTAATTTGGATTCCTGAACTCTGGATAAATTACTATTCTCAAACCTTATATTTCTAGCTTCTAAACTCGAGGTTCCCACATTAAATATAATTTTATCATTTTTGCAAGCACACAAGTTAAAAAAAGGATAAATTTGAAAGAAAACAAGAAAACTATTTGTATTTTAGCAGACGAAAAATTTGCGGAAGTCAACAATAACATAGGCTAATTATGTCATCAGTAGCAAAATTATTAGTTAAATTATTTGAAAAAATATACACTTTATTAAATGG
>MJUT01038263.1:38632-61793 GCA_002080005.1 Gigantidas platifrons
TAATTTTGTGTTGGAGATATAAGGAATTTTAACTGAAAATATGGGAAAGAAGAACAAGATTATTTGTGATGCTATTTTATTCAATAGATTAATTAATTAAGATTAGATTTAACATTTTAAGAATTTCCTTTCTATGTAATGTGCATGTATGTACATGTATTTAAGAGGTTTTTTTTTTGTTTTTGTTTTTCAAGTTTGACAAAAATGTTATAGTTGTTCTTTTAATGATACATGTATTTAAAATATAATTTGTTTTATTTTGTAATTAATTTGATCTGTTTTTGTAATATACAAGTAACTGTCATAAGTCATGCTTTATGAGTATTTTTTTTTTTTTAAATGTTTTAAGTGGAATTAAATTTCTAAATTGGGCAAAATAAAATAATAATGTTTGAAATAAAACACTCAAAATATTACAGTTATGTATTAACTATTAGAGTTTTTTTTTTAACTTATTTGTATAAAAAAATAATTGAAATTAAATTTTNAAATTGGGCAAAATAAAATAATAATGTTTGAAATAAAACACTCAAAATATTACAGTTATGCATTAAATATTAGAGTTTTTTTTTTTACTTATTTGTATAAAAAAATAATTGAAATAAAATCTTTGTTTCTACCTAATTATGACTAATTTAAAATGTCATTTCTGACTAGGGAAGGGGTGAAGCCTTTGATTACTCAGAATATTCTTGTAAATAATTACTGCCAAAACACCTTATTCAACTAATCAAGCCATGAAATATGTTTAATGAAATTATTTTGCATTTTATCATTGGTAATTTCTTTTCTTTTCAAACTTTATTTTGTGACATGTCAGGTTTTATAATTTTGTTATTCAGGACATTTCTTGATAATTTTTTTCACATTTTTATTCTTATTTTGTTAAACATACATTATAAACATTAAAAAAAATATGTCAGTTGATTATAAATACATTCTTTTCAATATAAAATATGACAAATTAAGTATTTTTTGTATATTAACACACAGATATGGTTAAACAGAAAATCTCAATCAATAAATGATTTATGGACACTTGTAATTTGCCACTTATTCACTATCATGTAACCTTAAAGAGACATGTACTGTCTTGGCTAATAAAAAAGAAAAAAAACAACACACATATTCAACTAGATTCCTATAAAATTAAATACATTTTTTTTTTTAATAAAATGTGAAATGTTCAATGGTTAAAATTAAAATTACTATAAATTTCTTTTTCATAGATATTCATGAATTTTGAATTCAACTTTAAAAAAAAAATAATTGACTGTTTTTGTTAGTACAAACAAAAATAAAAAGGAAAACAAGAAAATCATAGACAGCTAATTATGAGAATATAGATTAGCTGCTAATTAAGAATATAGATTAACTGCTAATTACTTTTGATCAGTTTTGATTGCCAGTGATATGTAATTAAAACATATTATTCTCTGATTGTGCACCAAGCTTAATTCTTTTAATATCCACAGTATAGTTAGAGTTTACTTTCAAGATTCAAAACATTGATAAGACAAACAAATTGTAGAAAATATGAAGCTTTACAACAGAAAAAAAAAGACAACAAACAAATGGTTAAAAAAAGGGTTAATTCCCACTTGGTCTACTCCCATTTGGTCTACTTCCATTTGGTCTATTCCCATTTGGTCTATTCCCACTTGGTCTACTCTAGAAAAATGATAGTGTTGCATTTGGTCTACTCTATGAATTTTATATACAAAAACAACATATAAAAAACAATTTCATTCTATTATGGGAAAACATGAACAGAAAAAGAATACACAATCACAGCCATAATACACTATAATTTTAATTTAAAAGATGTTATAATATAGACCTCTATTTCATAAAATTTCATTAAGTAGACGAAATGGGAATTATTAAATTGTCAACAGTAGACAAAATGGGAATAGACTAAATGGGAATGGTAAAATAGTAGACGAAATGGGAATAGACCAAATGGGAGCAGACCAAGTGGGAAGTTACCAAAAAAAGAATAGACACGTGTACATCTATTGTATAATTAAATATTTTCAAATAATTTACTTTTAAATTTTAAAAACAGATAATAATTGAAATTTTAACAAAACAAATCAATAGATAAACAAAGAAAATTTAATTCAATTTTAGAATTATCAAAGCATTACTATATTGTAAAATAGAAAATTTATTATGTAAATATTTCCACTAAATAAAAAGACACAAGTGTAACAAATCACACATACATGTTCAGGTAACTTTTACTAACACCTATTGCATCAGGTACATCTACCTGGAAATTATTATGATCATATTGTTTATTCAATTGCTGACCACCTGTACAGGTGAGGGTAATAAAACTGATCATCTGCCCATGATTTATGACCCCCAATAAAACCTCAGCATTGGATGCTGAGCCTTTTAAATGCTCATCATTTATCAGTGTATGCTGTCAGCTGTACTGTACATACCAAACCTAGTTTCAATCTGACTTTTTGTTCACAAGTTATAATTTGGAAACCAAAAAATTAGCAATTTTGAAGAATAAAAAGGGATGTAACTCTGGTAAGATTTGTCGAAAAATGATCGCTATCAAACTTGAAAGTGTATTCATGAGATACACTTACATACCAAACCTAGTTTCAATCTGACCATTTGTTCCCAAGTTATCATCTGGAAACCAAATATTTGGCAATTTTGAGGTATAAAAAGGGGCATAACTCTAGTAAAAATTGTTGAAAAATTGTCATTATCGAACTTGACCTAGATATTCATAAGATACACTTACATGCCACACCTAGCTTCAATCTGACATTTTATTCACAAGTTATCATCTGGAAACCAATTTGGGACACACGGACAAAGTATAAAAAGGGATGCAACTATGGTAAGATTTGTCGAAAAACGATCGCTATCGAACTTGACCTAGATATTCATTAGATACACTTACATACCAAACCTAGTTTCAATCTGATTATTTGTCCCCAATTTATCATCTGGAAACCAAATATTTAGCAATTTTGAGGTATAAAAAGGGGCATAACTCTAGTAAAAATAGTCGAAAAATTGTCATTATCGAAATTTACCTATTTCTTCATAAGATACACTTACATACCACACCTAGCTTCAATCTGACTTTTTATTCACAAGTTATCATCTGGAAACCAAGCACACGGACGGAAGACACCCATTTCTATAGTCCCCTTCGACGAAGCGTCGGGGGACAAAAAGCAGTAGCCCAGGTGAAAATGACGAGGGCCGCTAGGGGAGATGGGGGTGTGGGGGTGTAATACCGAAATTTAGAGTGCTCCTTAGCTGGAGGATTATTCTATAAACTATGCATTCTGGTTCCCTGTTTGAAAAGCCATAACTGATGTTCCTTTGAGTTAGAAACATTTCAGTTGAACAGGTAACAGAAAATCGATCACGCTACAAATGGACAAACGATAGTTTAGGGATACAGGGCTACTGGAATTTTTAATAGCCAGCTGGGCTATCTTTCTACGTTTTCAAGTTGCCCAGGTGACATTTTGGTTGCCATGGGCGACCACTAATTTGGACCCCTGAGCCATCGGCTGTCGATCATACTCATTAAATAAATGGAGAATTAAATAACAAAATATTCAAAAATATTGCTAACACATTCTCTGGTGAGAAATTAAAAGAGATAACAATTTACTCAAAATAGGATTACAGTCATTGAATTGTATATGTTTAAACAGTGTACACTGTACACGTCATGTATTACACAGTGTACACTGTACACGTCATGTATTACAGTGTACACTACACGTCATGTATTACAGTGTACACTACACGTCATGTATTACACAGTGTACACTGTACAGGTCATGTATTACACAGTGTACACGTCATGTATTACACAGTGTACACTGTACACGTCATGTATTACATGGTGTACACTGTACACGTCATGTATTACACAGTGTACTTCCAAAGCCAAAAAAATATACAAGTATGTGTGTTTAGGGTTTCCCTACCTACCCTATTTTTTTGCTCTCAAAAATGCCTACCCTAACATTTTGTAATTTTGGCTTAAGCACTGTTAAACTTTGGATTTCTTCCCCATTAACTAAATGTAAAAATATTTTGAAAAAAAAAAATTCCCTACCAGTACTTACAAATGTACCTACCCTATTTTTTTTAGGGATGAAACCCTAAACACACATATTTTAGGGATGAAACCCTAAACACACATATATTTTTTGGGCCTAATGTATTGTTACATTTAGTGTTATTGTAATATCTACACATAGTATTCAGACGATGTAAACAAAATAACAGATTTAAACATGTAATTCATCATTACCTTAACCAGTCATTAGAAAGTATATATGGGACAATTGTAGGAAGATCACACACACAAGAAACTTGGTCTCAGTTGCAGTTTTATTATTATATATTTGTAGTAAACTGTAGTAGATTTATCTGCCTATATTGACAGTGTATTATATTTTATGTGTTGTTTAAAAGCAATGGCATTAAAGATATGGAAAATGTCCTGATTGGTTTTGGTTTGGTTTATGACGTTTACGCAACTTTCAACATTATTTCAGTTATATCGTGGCAGTCAGTTTTATTGGTGGAGGAGACGGGAGTACCCAGTAAAAACCACAGACCTGTCGCAAGTCACTGACAAACTTTATAACATAATGGTTCATCGAGTACATCTTGTCATGAACGGGGTTCAAACTGACAACTTTAGTGGTGATAGGCACTAATTGCATAGATAGTTGTGAATACAACTATCATCCGATCATGACCATGATGGTCCCCGGAAAATATCCTGTGTGGAAAAAATCTATCAACTACTCCCTAGGTACAAAATGTATACTTACAAATGCATGACTGAGTAAAACTGACTTCTTGTCCTCCTCTCTGAGAAAGTTAACACATCTACCAGACAGCAAGGCTATCGCAAGAAACCCAGCACCCATCATACGAGCAAGTAGACCGTGAGCTGTGTCAAGGTCTGTCAGAGTTGTCTGTCAAATTAATTGAAATATTTATGAAACTTGTTACATGTAAGTACATTGGTTTGATCAGAATGTAGCTTATTTTCTCCAACAAAAACACAGTGCTCAAAGTAGGTTTCAAAATGAAGTGGCCCATTGATCAACGGACATGAGAATTTAGTAGCTAGCCAATTCATAATTTTGGTAACCACATAATAATATCAGGTCATGATTGTCTGAGAAATATTTTCATTTTTCAAGCATTAATTACACACAAACTCAAAGGGACAGATGATCTTAATTATAAATATCCAAGTTAAAGTTAGGGTTATGATGGTTAACGCCACTTTCAACAATATTTCACTTATATTGTGGGTTTTATTGATGGAGGAAACTGCCGGAGTACCCAGAGAAAACCACAGTCCTGCCGCAAGTCATTGACAAACTTTATAACATAACGTTGTATCAAGTACACCTTGCCATGAACAGGGTTCTAACTCACAACTTCAGTGGTGATAGGCACTGATTGCCTAGGTAGTTGTAAATCTAACTACCATATGATCATGACTACGATCACGACCAGGAATGCCCCCTTAAAAAAATATTCAAGTATGCAAGTTATCTGAATGGATTTATATCTCACTTCAATATATCCAAGAAACAGCTTATCTAAATTTGAAATAACGAGAGATTACAATATTATTAGTCATGGTCGACAATGTGAGATGGGACAATTCCACCTAAAGATTCTCATTTTCAAGTCAAAAACAGGGCTTGCTGAGTTTCTGATGGCAGAAAATGTGAACCTGAGGGTGGAATTGTCTCATTTCACATTATTGACCTATCGCTGATAATTTTTCTAACATTATTCGGCAAATTACCCGAATGACCACCATTGTAAAAATACTTTACTTCTAATCTATGTGGTTTAATGAAAACTAAATAATATATTTTCATGCGTTTTAGTTTATATTGTAGATATAAAATTGTATATAAAGAACTTGAAAGTACTAATACAGTAGATTACAAGTTGAAGTGATCATATATAATTTCAACGTTTTTCAACGACTCACAGAAAATTAATTGGTTTGTTTTTGCAATGTTTTCCCATTGTGACGCAATATTTTATGCCTTGCGACATCAAAAAAGGGTTATGTGATGTGAGATGCATATATGTATATCTCTCATCGAACATACCTGTCATACCTGTCACACAAGTACAATCATGTGAGAATCAACTGTAAATTGTATGGCCTGTACAAATTGTGTCAGGTCATCAGGATCTGACAGGTAAAAAGTATTCCATTCATAATATTACAGGCCTACCAATGGTATCTGGTACCTCCTGATTTAATAAAATGTTCATGAAAATGGACAAATTTTAATACAAAGTACCACCTGTAAATACTGGTGCACTTGAGAACCCTGATATTATATTTTATCCAAAGTAAATTCTGGCAAAACTAGATGTGTCAGAACGACATGAATGTCCCTGCCGTAAATATTAAGGAGGATCGCAAATGTTTCACCCTTTTTTAATTGCCTCAGTAATAGGCTTTAAAGAATAACAAATGAATTTCAAAGTTGATCTGTAACTTATGATTATACACTCTCATACCAAAAATCAAGTCAATATCTCAAATCATAGTGAAATAAAGTGGTGACAACTACATATTTGGCCAAATTTCAAAGTCCAAGGGCCATAACTGATCACTATACACTAATATACCAAACATCAAGTCAATATCTCCAAGCATAGCGAAACTAGAGGCTCAGCCCACTGAGCCTGTATCGCTCACCTGACAATAGAATAATACTGAAGCAAATTTCAAAGGGAGATAATCATTACCTTAACTGTTTTCTATATTTATGAATAAAAGATAATGTCTTTGGGCCAGGTGAGCTAAAAAATTATGAAAAAAGGGCAATAACTCCTAGACGGGTAATAAGATTTACTTCAAAATTGCAGGGCATGTAGATCTTGACAAGCGGAACATGTTTTCAGTTTAGACTTAACATCTATCTCTTATAGTTTTTGAAATAAAGGACGAAAAGTATTAAAATTTTGAAAATTTGATGAAAAAAGGGAAATAACTCCAAAATGGGTGATGGCATTTACTTAAAAATCGCAGTATACGTAGATCTTGACATGATGCACATTTTTGCAATTTAAACTTAATATCTACCTCTTATAGTTTTTGAAATAAAGGACGAAAAGTATTAAAATTTTAAAAATTTGATGAAAAAAGGGCAATAACTCCAAGATGGGTAATCNGATTTACTTCAAAATTGCAGGGTAGGTAGATCTTGCTGTGCTGATCATTTTTATCCCATGTCAGATTTTTGATATTATTAACAGTTTTTGAGTTATTACCCAAAAACCTGCAATTTTACCATATGTTCTATTTTTAGTAACAGTGGCCATGTTTGTTGGCTGAATGGAACCAAATGAAGAAGTTTTATAGAGGATCTTACATAGATGCTTCCTGCCAAGTTTGGCTCCATTTGGGAAAGCAGTTTCAGAGGAGAAGATTTTTTGAACATTAGCCAATCAGAAACAAGAATTGCCCTTGGCGGCCATATTTGTTGGCGGAATGGGACGAAATGAAGAAACTTTATAGAAGACCTTATATAGATGTTTTCTGCCAAGTTTGGTTCCATTTGGCCCAGTTGTTCCAGAGGAGTAGATTAAAATATGAAAAAGTTAACGGACGGACGACGGACGCCAAGTGATGGCAATAGCTCACATGACCCTTTGGGTCTGGTGAGCTAAAAAAGTGGTGAAAACTAAATATTTGGCAAAATTTCAAGGTCCAAGGGCCATAACTTGGCCAAAATTCATTGGACCGGAACGAAACGTCAACTTGATCTGTAATTTATCATTATACACCCACATACCAAATATCAAGTCAATATCTCAAAGCATAGCGAAACAAGATGAACTGTGAGCTAATGCTCACATATGATACTCCTGCTGTTCGGCAAACAGAAAGTAGGAATCTGACGAGTCAAAAAACGCTTCCCACAATATGGGGTACCTATATGAAGCTTGTGACCAAATATCAGATTTCTGCCATCAATAGTTGCTGAGAAAAATGCGACGAAAAATGAGCATATATGTTCATTGTGTATAAAAATCAACTAAGTCGGCAAACAGGAAGTAGGAATCTGACGGGTTAAAATACGCTTCCCACAATATGGCATACCTATATGAAGCTTGTGACCAAATATAAGATTTCTGCTATCAATAGTTGCTGAGTAAAATGCGATGAAAAATATCTTGGGACGGACGGACAGAGGTAAAACAGTGTACCCCCTCCCCCTCCGGGGAGCGGGGTATAAAAAAGTGGTCGCTACTGTTTTATTTCGGAATTACGGACATGGGAAATACTATATGTCCTGGCCACTTAGCGGCGGGGACATAAAAAATCTACTCTAAAATTACCTGAAATTGACATGCTATTCTCGGGTATATGAAAGCTAATAATCCATGAACAAACCATATCAAGAAATCAATCCTGATATGAAGATCTCTGTGCATCGTGACTGGCTCAGAATAACCTCCCCATTCTGACTGTGTCAATGAATAATACAGAAATCCTCCCAACATTAACACACATGCTGGTGTTGTATTCTCATAAATCTGAAAATATAAATTTATGATTGATTTACGTTAGAAATTTACAGTTCCTAAATAATGTAAGGTCAATCTGTTAAACATAAGTAACTAGTTCCTCCCAGTGTTTAGTGAGCTTCGTGTTACATGATCTCTAATTTTATGTGTATGTTTTGTAGAACGTTGCTCGTCCTTTTTTCTTTTGGCTATTGTGTTGTCTGTTCTTCTTCGATATATGGTTTCTGATTGTTCCTTTGGTATCTTCTGGCCATTGTGTTGTCTGTTCTTCTTCGATATATGGTTTCTGATTGTCCCTTTGGTATCTTCTGGCCATTGTGTTGTCTGTTCTTCTTCGATATATGGTTTCTGATTGTCCCTTTGGTATCTTCTGGCCATTGTGTTGTCTGTTCTTCTTCGATATATGGTTTCTGATTGTCCCTTTGGTATCTTCTGGCCATTGTGTTGTCTGTTCTTCTTCGATATATGGTTTCTGATTGTCCCTTTGGTATCTTCTGGCCATTGTGTTGTCTGTTCTTCTTCGATATATGGTTTCTGATTGTCCCTTTGGTATCTTCTGGCCATTGTGTTGTCTGTTCTTCTTCGATATATGGTTTCTGATTGTCCCTTTGGTATCTTCAAACTCTTCTAACTAGTTACCTGAGCAGATGTTGGCTATCCTTGCAGCCCTTGCTTACCTCAGCAGATGTTGGCTATCCTTGCAGCCCTTGCTCCCAAAGATTTTAAAATTACTTAGCTTTCCAGTCTTCTCACTTTGAGTGTACCTGATGAAGGTTTTTCCAGAAATGTGTTGTGCACACTAAATTAGATATCTACATTTTTATTAAGTTAAAGTGAAAGTGTCCTCATTGTTGGTTATATACATACAGACAAACCTCATTGTGTAGAAGTCTCAAGGGAAAGTGAAAGTGTCCTCATTGTTGGTTATATACATACAGACAAACCTCATTGTGTAGAAGTCTCAAGGGAAAGTGAAAGTGTCCTCGTTGTTGGTTATATACATACAGATAAACCTCATTGTGTAGAAGTCTCAAGGGAAAGTGAAAATGTCCTCATTGTTGGTTATATACATACAGACAAACCTCATTGTGTAGAAGTCTCAAGGGAAAGTGAAAGTGTCCTCATTGTAGGTTATATACATACAGACAAACCTCATTGTGTAGAAATCTCAAGGGAAAGTGAAAGTGTCCTCATTGTTGGTTATATACATACAGATAAACCTCATTGTGTAGAAGTCTCAAGGGAAAGTGAAAGTGTCCTCAATGTAGGTTATATACATACAGATAAACCTCATTGTGTAGAAGTCTCAAGGGCAGATAATAATACTTTAAAATATTCCAGTCAGTGAGCGATTGTTGTTTAACACCAAGTGAGCTATTTTTCAGCTATATTATGGCGAAAACAAGTTTCATTTTGATGAGATGATGATGATGTCCACTTTGTACTAAACTAGCATACTTTTTATAGTCCTACATGTAACTAAAAGAAACAACATTTTGCGGGTTAGATGTGTTGCACCACCCAGCCACGATATCTTGAAGCTGAGCCGATTAGTCGTTCCTCTTTCTGATTAGCATATGTTGTTGCCTTCGCTTGAGTTCAACAATTTAAGGTGAGAGGCGTTTGTTTGCTTTGTTGATATTGGTGGAATTGTTAGTGTAAACGTATTTTATTAATTAAGACATATCACAAATTACATACATACGGGTAAAACACAATAAAGGGCAATGCAGTGTTGCAGCAGAGCTGAACATTCAAGTACTGTTATTCTTAAAAGCAACATGTTTTCTATGATCTATAATGTCTGAAGTTGGTATGATGTTAAGATTACTCAGAATTACTTGTTATTTCTCTTTTTAATTAACATTTATTCACACAAGATTATAATTACACCCTTAAATATAGTTACATGGTTTTTGTAGTGTCCGTAACCATATTTTCTGTTCTGCAGTTTTTATTCTGTCTACAATTATTCATATATTGACTGATTATAACTACTCTGTGTATTTAACATCTTCAAACATGAAAATATCAATCTTTTGACAGTGTTTTCTAGAAGATTTTTTTACTGGTTACAGACCCTACAGATTTCTGATAGAAACATACCTTTTGGATAAAGCCTGATAATTTCTCCAATTGATGTCCGATTTTCATGAATTTGGTATCAAATGAATCCTGATAAATTTTTCTAAAGATTTATATTAAAATAGTTTTGTTGTTTTTCTATTTTGAAAAGTAAATTTTGGTGTAAAAATAAACAAATTTCAAGTGCAACAGCATAACGCCTTATTTGTGCAAATTTTTCGGTACCCTTTTGCTTGTTACTCAAAAACTATGAGAGATATCTTCTTGAAATTTTGCATGCAACTTCGGTGTTTCACCATCCAAAACATGATATTAAAGTGATACCTTTAAATTCAATGAAAGTGTGTTAATATTGCACATAACACACTGCTTTTGAATATGAGCCCTTTATTGTGTTTCAGCCTATAGCGAGACAAATACAACTGCAATTGAATTAATTAGTGGTGGAATTGTTGACCATCACTGTTTAAATTTTCTTTCCTCAGTCATGTTAAATTTCCGGTAAGCACCAAAAACTAAAACTTTGTAAAGTACCACCTAATGTAGCTTCATGCTAAGATTGGTTCCAATAGGCCATGTGGTTTCGAGGAATAAGACTGGAATGTGAAAAGTTTACAGATGACGATGATGACGGGTCAGGTGAGCTAACAGAAACGAGTTCTCTAGAGTATTTGGTTTGGGACATATTTCTTGTACTATTTAAATATTATACAGCCAAACCTGCTCATGTGGTCACCTCTTTTAAAAGGTCACATTTTTCTTGTCCTGTCGTATAAATTTTCATATGATTGAACCTCTTTTAAGTGATCACCTGTCTTATAAGGCCACTTTTTCTTTGTCCCAAGGGTGACCTCTTAATACAGGTTTGACTGTATTACATTTTCTGAACAATTGACTTACCTTTAAGTTGATGTTGTTCTTTTTATTTTCTCGTGCCGTCCACACAGTAGAATATATCAACATACCAATAGTGGCCACATACTGTAAAATATAATAAACTTGTATTGTAACATACAATTTGAACATGGCATATTAAATAATTCACGCTTTTTGTTCTAAATTGTTGAAAACATTGATTAAATGTTATTTGCTATTTTCTACAGCATTATTTCCATTTGTTTTCAAAAGAATTGAAGCTCAAATTAAAAAAAATTAAGAATTATATTTGAAGAATGATCAACAAACACATCTCTATAATACACCAATATAATACACAATATAATACACCAATATAACTGAAATATTGTTAATAATATATGTACATCTACTGTAACCATGATAACTGAGACTTCCTGTTACAATGATATTATAACACATGACAATGAAAACTCTTACTATTGTGTTATGTCAACTTCAGTTTTTTACTTCTAAGATCTGTTTTGAATTACATTTGTATGTCTTGTTCCAACTAAATATAGTGTCAGAGATCTATTTTGTCATTGTGGTACCAAATATCCATGAAGACTACTATCATTTCTTTTTTGAATGTTGCTACTACACAAATATTCAATAAATATATCAAGCTTATTAAAATATTTCACAATTATTTAATCTAATTCTTTATTTATTTAAGGAGGATTGCCAACAACAGAGAATTGTGATATACATGTAGATTTCAAACTTTTGACTTGTGTTAATGAGTGGATCAGTGTTGAACAAATTACAAAAACACACTTAATATTAAATTTAATTAGATGTGGTACCTACATGTACATGTATATAGGGATAGGTAAAATAAATAACAACATTTACTATTAAATTTAATTAGTTGTGGTACCTACATGTATATATAGATTCTCCTTAGTTGCCAGTGGGTTACGATATTTCTCCACACAAGAGAGTTAAATTAAAAATTTTAACCATAAGCCGTCAGGCGAGTGGTTAAAATGGTAAAACAAATTAATTTAACTCTCGAGAAGGGAGAAATATCGTAACCCACATGGGCAACTGAAGGAGAATTTGTTTCTCCCATTATTTTACACGAACTTTATTTCAAAAGCCATCAAATGCAGGGAAAGGCACGAGACATTTTAATCCTCTAGAGGATTACAGATTTTTCCACCACTGGTTCAGCAGGGTTAAAATGCCGTAATAATGGAAGAAATAGGAATAGCTAAAGTAAATAACAACTTTTGATCTCATCTGTTTTTGGCAGGGGACAGACCTGGTCATGGTCGTATGTTAGTTGGGTTTACAACTCTTTGTGCAATCAGTACCTATCACCACTAAAGTTGTGAGTTCGAACCCCTTTCATGGCGAGGTGTATTCGATTTCATATCATGTGATAAAGTTTGTCAGTTTCTTGACCACCACGATATAATTACTTTATTGCAAATGACACCCTTCAGGGTCAAGCAAAAACAAGAACAATTTAACATACATACAATGTACAAAGGTACATTATAAACATACAACATCATATATTGAATTATTTCAACAAGTACTTAAATATTGTTGAAAAAAACACCATAACCCCAAACCGTATAGCATAATTGGAAATAAAGATTTCCTAAATACTAAAATTTAGAGGTATGGGCAGTGCACTTACCACTGTTCTGACCCACAGAAGTGACGTCTTAACAGTAGGATCTGACGATTTCCTAAGTAAGAAGTGGACCAAAGCATCTGTCAGTAAAAGTATACCAACATATAGAGATAAGGGGAGATAACTTACCACTGTTCTAACCCACAGAAGTGATGTTTTTACAGTAGGATCTGACGATTTCCTAAGTAAGAAGTGGACCAAAGCATCTGTCAGTAAAAGTATACCAACATATAGAGATAAGGGGAGATAACTTACCACTGTTCTAACCCACAGAAGTGATGTTTTTACAGTAGGATCTGACGATTTCCTCAGTAAGAAGTGGACCAAAGCATCTGTCAGTAAAAGTATACCAACATATAGAGATAAGGGGAGATAACTTACCACTGTTCTAACCCACAGAAGTGATGTTTTTACAGTAGGATCTGACGATTTCCTAAGTAAGAAGTGGACCAAAGCATCTGTCAGTAAAAGTATACCAACACATCGTATTTCTTGTAAGTGAAGAGCATCTACTTTATTTTTAATCTGAAATAATCAATTAATACAATGTACATTTGATAACAATTTATCATGGTTTTCAATGTAAATGATTAAGGAAAATTATAGAAATATAGTATCAACTTTGGACATGACTTAACTTTGCACACGTTTATCAGGAAATTATGTGTCAGATATGGGAAAGTTGTCTTAAGTTGATTCTATATTTGTATACTTACATGTACTTCTACCAGTTTGCAGCCTCCATCAATCACTGATGATACTGCCACTTTGGTGCGCATGCCAATTTTATACTTCTCGTAGTGAAGCACAGTATCTTGACGTTTAATCCAGCGAAATAATAGAGAAAAATCTGTATATTATATATAACGTTTATACATATAGATTCTCCTTCAGTTGTCCGTGGGTTACGATATTTCTCCACTCAAGAGAGTTAAATTTAAAATTTTAACCACAAGCCGTCAGTCGAGTGGTTAAAATTTTAAATTTAACTCTCGAGAGTGGAGAAAGCCGTCAGTCGAGTGGTTAAAATTTTAAATTTAACTCTCGAGAGTGGAGAAATACCGTACCCCATATGGGCAACTGAAGGAGAATTTGTTTCTCCCATTATTTAACACAAATTTTATTTCAAAATTTGAAATTAATGCGGGAAAAGGCACGAGACATTTTAATCCTCTAGAGGATTACAGATTTTTCCACCACTGGTTCAGCGGGGTTAAAATGCCGTAATAATGGGAGAAAGAGTTTTCTCTATTATTTCGCTAGATTAAACGTTATATATAATATACCGATTTTATACTATTATTTCGCTAAATTAAATGCCAAGATACTGTGAGTGAAGATGGAGTAACAAAAGCAGGGTTTCCGCTGGCGTGCGCCATTTGCGCATTTGGCGAAAAATCTATGATTTTGGCGATAAAATATTTACTTTGGTTCAAAAATGTGGCGCAAAAGATTTTGAATGTTCATCGTCTGTTGTGGCGGTCATTTTCTAGTTCGTTACTTCGGAACGCCCATAACGCTATTCGGAAAGCTTCGTATGTTACCCATGAACTGATCAAGTGACAGAAAATCGATAATCAGCTGTTCGTAATGTTTATCTGTTGATAGGATAATTAACTTGTGAAATACATAAAAGGTAAGTCAAACAAAGGTGTTAATTAATGGTCTCGGGTGAATGACTTCTCTCTGTCAGTTCGTGAATTGTTTTCATATAATTTTAAGAAACTTGTCATTTATTTTAGCACTATAGCACTATCGTTTTAAACACATCTAAATTTTTAACTCCATTTTACGTTTTTAAAATGGGACGGAAAAGAAAATTAGTTTTTGAAAGTAATAATCCGGGAAAAGTAATGAAAATGTCCGAATTATGGGGCCATGGCAAGCAGGCAGTGCAAACTGAAGATGCACTGCAGGAAGAATCAAGGCCTGCCGACGATGTTCCAGAGATTACAGACAAGCCTAAATCTGCATCTGTGACTAAAAAAGTGACAAGGAGAATTTGCTCAGTTTAAAAAAAAATAGAACAGTTTTTACAGTCTGTATTTTCACTTACTTGCCTTTTATGGTTATGATAGTAACTTAAACAACAGAGTGTTATATCGTATTTTTTATCTACTTGTCTTTTATGGTTGTAATAGTAACTGAAACATTATTGTGCTATTGTATTTCAAAAAGTACATGTACCCTTATATTGTTTTAACATGTATGCAGTAAGAAAATAAATAAATGATTAATATTTATGTGCGTTTTTAGTGCCAACATTTTTTGAAGTATTTATGGCTCAAAATATTTTAAAGTGGCTCAAAAATTTAGTTTTTGGCTCAAGTGTTGGCTAAAAAAAAATTCAACCCAGAGGAAACCCTGAAAAGGAAATGTTAAAAACAATAAACAATTATCCAATTTAGGACATAAATACAATATTCAAAGGTCTGGAAGCTTGTAGAATATATTTATTGAACCAAATGGTACTTATTCAACAAACTCAACAAATGTGATTATAGTACCTAAAAGACCCAACCTCAGTGATTTGTCTGTGTGGGGATTCTTTCACTCAATTAAACATTATACTGCTGTGAAGTTTTTTAAATGTACATGTACATTTTGTATGTAAATATGTGAGGGATCTCTTGAACTTTATGATCGCAACACTAACCCTATACAAGTATTGCGATCATAAAGTTCAAGAGAGCCTACATTTGTATGTCAGATTTACACCAAGCTTCAAAGTCAATTCGACATATTTCTCATATATTTCAGACTTAAATGTGTGATAATTTGTACAGATTTAGTACTGCAATCTAATTTAATTAGATCTTGAATCCCCCCCCCCTTTTCGAGTGATGCAGGATATATCAGAAAACGGGGATGAATTCAAGATCTAAAATCTAATTTATATACTGAGATTACTGGGACAATAATATATTATTTCTGACTCCTGTATCTGTGAGAGTAAACATGCTTGTTTGTAATCGTTAACAAGTTTTATGTTAAAACCTTTTTAATATATCAAGTATAATTAAATTGACTGTCGGTACCACAGGCGCTCATATAGGGTCAACACATGTAAGTTGCTGTTAACATTAGACTGTAGGAATAATGACACGAACAAGTTACATTTGTAAAATAAGGAAAAAGAGATGACGTAACAAAGAAATTTTATTTAAAATAAATATGTAAACACTTGATTATGATATTCTGGTCTACAGAGACTTTTTAAAATATTTGATAACAATACAGGAATTCACAATATGCTTAAATATAAGCATAATACATTTAACAGAAAAATTAAAGTTTATACAAAAGCCTTTTATAAAAATAAATGGTATGTTAAAAGAAATGAAATAGAATCTGAAGAACATCTTCTATTAAAATGTTCTTTTTACAATACTTGCAGATGCAGGCTTCTTGAAACAATTAAGAATAACATTAATCATTCTAACTTTGAAAAATTATCATTTGGGGATAAATTTATATGGCTTTTAAACTCAGAAAGTAAAGATATTTTAATATGCTTGTGTGATTTCCTGTTAAAAAGTCACTGTTTCGGATAGCTGGTATCTCATATATTTTAACACTACAGTCACGTCTTTCATTCTTGTATTTACAATTTATTTGATATTTTATGCAATCACCGGTAACAGGTCAAAACGCCCCCACTTTTTTTGGTTGAAAAAAAAACGGCATATGTAATAATTTTTTCTACTCAAAGGATGATATTAAAAAAATAGTGTCACTTTTATATAATAGAGAAGGCTTCCAATGCATTTTTCGGCACAAATGTAAACAAATCGGTTTATTTGTTCGTGTACGGTTTTCGCTTGACCTACCTAATAGTTTCTCCGCCGCAAAATTTATTGGAGAGCAGACGATCATACTTCAATAAAAGTGTCTTTTGTGACGTCTCCATAAATATTCAACTTCCAATACCAATACCAATATTTTATTCCAATTAAGGTCTCTCAAGGGACAATGACAAATATACATTAATAATTTAAATGCAGTTACAACAATGCAAAATGGACACATATGTTCATACACAAGACAAGTCTAACTACCGGTATTTAAATGATAACATGTTATAGCAAGTGGACTGTGTTTGGCAGCGCGACCCGCGTAGAGGCAAGGATAATGTATATTAAAAGAGTACATCATATGGCTGAAAAATGAACTACTTGTATGCGATCTCTTAGCTGGAGGAGATACCAGGGGACGGTGCTTAAGAATTGTATGTTGATTCTCCCTGTGTCTGATCCAGCAAAGCAAGCGCCCCAAGTAGTAAAACATCATGTGTTTGATGAAAGGAAGGACTGTGATTGCTTAACTGGAGGAGACACCAGGGGACGGTGCTTAAGAATCGCATTTCGACTCTCCCCGTATCTGATCCAGGAAAGCAAGCAGTTCAAGTAATAAACTGAAATGGGGATAAATAAACGTATTATTTTTCTGCAACAGACACCAAGGGACAGTGCTTCAGGAAGTGCATTGCATCTACTAAGATTAGCAATGAGCATTCCTCCTCGTGTCTAGTGCAGACAAACAACAATATATATTAGACATTAATATATAGATTTTGTCATAAAAATCGAAGTAGCGTTATTCAGTCACTTAAATTATCTGCAGTATCTATAAATAAAGTGACACAACTCTTTTAAAACTCATACATCCTCACAGGTCATTAACCAGTAAAATTTTTCTTGAGGATTTAATTGTAGAAAATTGTGACATGATTGAGATATTGCTCTGAACAGCTGTTGTCGCTCTTCTCTAAATTTGCTGCAGCAAAGGAGAAAATGAATTTCACCTTCTACCTCTCCCGAGTCGCACCGCCCACACAACCTATGGTGTGGAGGGATACCCTGGTGTCTACCAGTCTCAATATGTAAACGATGTGCTGAGATTCTTAGTTTTGTTAAACTTCTCCTATGCTCAAAATTACCAATAACAGATAGACAATTGTTAAACCCAAAATGTACTTTAAATGAGGTGTAAGTGCGAAGCTTCCCCTCTGAGTATTGTATCGTCTGATTTTTCCATAGTTCCAAAAAACCCTCTTTGATTTGTCTACCAAGGCTGGTTTTTGAAATTTTCTTTCCTTTCAACTGACTAATTGTTGAAAAATTTTGAAGTATATGTTGGAGAGATCCGTACCATAATTTGTTTTGATTGTTCATAAGCATTTTGTAGTAAAGGAAATTTTTCTAGATATTCAAGTCGGTTCCAATAGTGGAAGATACTTTTTATAATATCGTAAGAGAGTGGGAAACGTCCAGGTTCTGACAAAACAGCAAAGTTGATAGTTTTTTTTTTGAACACCTAAGATAAATTTACAAAATTTAGTATGTAATTTTTCACAAATGAGATTAGAGTAAATTCTATCCAGAGATAAAGTTTCATTTCTAAATCTAGTTGTATTTGAGTTAAAGGTGTCCCATATTTCACAGCCATAAAGTACAATGGGCTTGATATTGGAACAAATCGGATCATTGGAAAACATTTATAAAACTTTGATACACAAAAATATTGGGGGCGTTTTGGTAAAAAAAAAAACCTTTTGATTCTTTTTTGTTCGAATATTTTGGTGTTTTTTTTTATTAAATTTGTATTTTTCTATTTATTAAGATTATAAATTTAATTAATGATGATTGCGTTTTGGAAAGAAAAAAAAATGGGGGCGTTTTGGTAGTGGGGCGTTTTGACATGTATTCCAATCACCTTATGTTTTATTGTTTATATGCCCCTTCGTGGGCCCTTTAATTTGGACCAATAAAATCTTGTATCTTGTAAACAGAAATTTAAAAAGGAGGGTGGCAATTCCGTGCCATGAGCGTCTGTGGTCTGTACATAGTGTTTACCATAATTTCAGCAGCATGATGAGGAAAAAGAAGCAACCAAAGCCCCTTTGCAGCAAAAACAACAGTGAAAATATTTTGCCAAATATTTACACCCCATGGTAGGATTAGCAAAAATCCTACGACAGTTAGTGGCAGAAGTACATCTAAATTATAAGATGTTAAATAATCTAAAATCCACTGGAAATCCATTGTCTACAAAGCTTTGCTTTTTTGTTTTTTTTTCCTTGACGAATTTTGTCCTGGGCGCCAGACGCCAAAATCTAGGTCAACATAATACACAGAGTCCAAGCCGGAAATGTATTAAAATTCCGGAATTTCAGAATGCACGGTTGCACTAAACACGAACCCGAAATGTGAGCGAGTACGTAATTGTTGTTTTTAATCAGTATTAGGCCAGACTCATATAAAAATATATAACTTGCAAATATCCTCGACCCATCTGTTCTGTTCTGTTCTGTTCTCAGGTATCTTCCTCCATAGGTTGGAGCACTCCATTGGATAAAAGCACAATAATTTTAAAATGTCGTAAAATAGTTCAGTATATCAAGATTAGGTAAAAGTTCATTCTCTGACCTTATAAAAGCGTCTAGTTAAAAGTTTATGATTGAAAAAGTAGTCGTAAAATAATTCGATATATCAAGATTGGATAAAAGTTCATTCATCTGTCCTTATATAACTTGCGGCATCTAGATAAAAGTTTTGCGTACGTAGCTCATCATCAAGAGGTAAAATATTAACGGTTACAGTTTGTTGCATTGACAGGTTAATAAAAAAGAATAAAATATACATATGTTCATGTCTATATACACTTCAGGAGTTAATATATAAAAGATGGATCTCGTAGTGAGTCAGCGACGTCCAAGTTTGTCTCTATCTTAATTCGCTATATAGTTTGGATCTAAGTCTATGTAGCTCAAAGCACAAATTTTGTGAGGTACGTTCCATGATCTTCAAGTCATTGTGATTATTTGTGACAATGGTATATACATTTTTAGCTGTATAATCTAATATCGCCTGTAGAAGTTGATTTTTCTCTTCAAGTAGTTCTGCACCCCCCCCCCCCTTTAATATCTTCCACTGTTCTTTTGAACTGTTCTAACTTGTTCTGCCGTACTTCCTCTAGTGGTTTGCATTTTAGTATAAAATGTTGTATATCTTCGACTCCATCTTTGCAGATTTTGCAAATTCCAGCCTTTTTCTTCTGACTAAACTTATCTTGGTGGATGTATCGGTAACCAGTTTCACTTAAAAATTACTTCTGCTTTTTGTATATCTGATTTTCGTTTTTTTACACAGTTCCATATATTATGTGGTGTTCCTATAGGTTCCTTTTGAATTTCAAGATGTCTGATAGTTGTTTTCGTTGACTTTTCCTCATTGTACGTTTTGTACCAGTATTCATTTATGGCCTTCTTGATCATTGTTTTCCCCATGTGTTTACTTGGCGGGCTTTTAGGAAGTTCCATTGGCATTTGCATTCCATATTTTTCTAGAATTCCAGCTATTTTGTTGATAAACAATGAATCATTTACATTGGCATTTGCGGACTCCCACAGTAGCATTTGTTTCTCAATTGTTGAGTATAGCCTGGCAATTCCAAAAAACAGGTTTATACAACACTTATCAAGTGTTACTTCTATTGGTTCTGCCCCCGTCAATGCATAGACAGCTATAGATGAGGTTCTTTCATGTAGGCACTGAAATTGCCTACAGACCTTTCGCTGAAATTGTTCAAGCTTTTTAATATCTGTTTTTGTGAGGTTTTGTACTTCAAGGCCGTACAGGAATCTTGGCACTACATATGTGTTCCATATTTTCATTAGAACAACTGGCGACATTCCTGTCCTGGCATGAAGGCCTGCTCCTAATAATGTGTATATTGTTTGTCTGCCCATCTTTAGCCTTTCATCAAGGTTGATTTTGTTAATTTCTTGATATGTTATTCCTAGATATTTCAATTTTTTGACTCTTTTTATTTCTTGTCCTTCCAAGGTGTACACTGAGTTTTCGTTGTTATTTTTCTTCGCCATACGGATGACTTCTTCTGTTTTTCTTTCCAATTTCGAATCAGATCAAAGAACATGTATTTCCAATACTAAATAACAGGCCACGGATTTATAGGGCATGGCATAGAAGACACAAACTAACCCAATACAACCAATAGTATTTGTATTGTGTTATTGGTGTATTTTGCCATTTTCAGCAACTTCACAGCTGTTATCCTGACTACTAGACGTAATGATATTGTAATAAAATAAAGAACAAAAAATGCGTGACCATAATATCAGAACAGCTCCAAAATACCACACTGTCGGAACCCAACAGAAAAACAGAAACATAACTGAACAGAGGTAAACGTTGTGTCCTTTGCAATGTATACCTCTGTGAATAGTTTTAATTGTAAATATTGAATTAATTTTGCTGTAAATACACCAGAGAGCTTGTTCCGTTGCCCGATGCACAAAGCTTTCGCGGAACCACATACACTCATTAATGAATCCGGTTCCTACACTGGAAGAAGAAGAAGAAGAAGAAGAAGAAGAAGAACCACTCACTTGATGTCTGACTTAGTACAAGTACATCATGCACTTCAATAAAAAGTGACGGAGTAGAACTAGTTTTATAGACCCAAATCTTCCCTCTTAGTGAAGTGGTGTGGTCATGTAAAGCCTGATATGTACATATGTATAGAGAACCGAAAGGTGTAATCTACATGTAGATCTCCGACCATACAAAGTGCCGTCTTAGCGCATGGGCACGATTGGCAATTGTCCTGGGCCCTCGCGAATATAGGGGTCCATGCTAATCTGTGTATGTTGTGTACGGCATGTTTTTAATGTTTAAACACTGATTTTATTAGAAGTACCAATTCAATACTAGGTATATGTTTAATTTTATCGACCATTTACATTATTATTCCCGTAAGTGGTTGTGTAGGTAGGGGCCCGAGTGCACTGCTTTTCCCGGGGTCTATAATGCTGTTAAGACGACCCTGGCCACACTAGGACACGAACTCACGTAATCGGTGCTTGGTTAAATTGTTGTCATTCTCCTACATTATAGATGGTCACGTGATATTGCATAAAACCATTAAATCAATGTTAAGCTCCCGTTAATTTCCAGAAACTCGAGATATATCAATATTAAACTCGAAGATATATCAATGTTAAGCTCCCGTTAATTTCCAGAAACTCGAAGATATATCAATATTTTACCCACTGTCACAGAACGTTACTCGTTCAGCTATACAAATATTATTATAGATTTGCCGATGTGAAGATTGATACTGACATTAAGTACCAGTTTTAGTAATTATCTTAAGAAATTAAAGTACATTTTGTAGACCATATTGTTCAATATTGATGAGTATGTCATCCTATGGTTCCACATGGACAAATGTAAAAAAAATGTATAATATTGGCATTTGCTGTTTCTGTGCTAATCTTGCAACATTAAGGAATAAGACGGGTAGTTTCGGAATCAGGTTAAGGTATCCGAGTGGAGCGACATTTCTACCCGCAAACTGTTGTTACACTATAAAGGTTCAGCTAAACGTGTTGATCTAGTATAAAACGATCATCATCTCATTGAAATGTAAGCTCTTGCTATGATATAGCTGACAGATCATCATCTCATTGAAATGTAAGCTCTTGTTATGATATAGCTGACAAATTGCTCAATTTGGCGTTAAACAACACTCACTCACTCTATTAGATTTAGAACTGTCCAGACAGTGTGGTATTATAGTTGAGTTTTTTATTTTATAATTATATATAATTATATGAAGACCAAATGTATTCGAATTTAACACATAACAACCACACTGTACTGTCTACCGAATCTTTGGTTACATTTTGGTAAACACTGACAACGAGTAAAACTGTTTGACGCTGCGCACAGTATTGGCGCACTCTATGAAATGTACGTAATTTTCCTCGTAAAATGTATTATAATTTTGAAATAAATGCATACTGATAAGACATTTTGTATCTTATAAGACAGGGTTACATAATTATACCTTTTTAAATGATAATACAATTAGATTAAATTAAATCAAAACCCTTACAAAGTAATCTCCGGCAAA
>MJUT01038264.1:0-11981 GCA_002080005.1 Gigantidas platifrons
AATTTATCATAATAAAACCAACTATTGAAACGTTTTCAATTCAATTTGGCACACTGGTGTTAATATACCTACTACTTAGGTCCGTAGTACGCTATTTTTTGCTAGAGTTACATAACCTTAGACTTTGAGAAGGACCTTCTAGTACATTGTATCTCTAGTTTTATCAAATGTGTATTGACACTCATTGCAGCAATGGTAGAAAACCAATAACAAAACAACCGGAAATCATCTTTGAAACATAAAATTGTAACCGAAAACTTGGGTTCGTGGTAATTTATATTTAGATTGGGTTGCATTACCTTTCAGAAGGTTATTATAACCTTTTATTAGCACTCGTGACACTGGTAGAAAAACCATTTCACGCTGCGCAAAAGTAAACCGAATCATAATGGTCAAAGATGACAGTGATTTGTATCAAGTAGAAATAGAAAAAAAAAATAACAAATCAACCGGAAATTACCTATGGTACAAAAATTGTAATACAATACCGGAGAGACATGCAATATTTTCGGTAACAATAATATCAGAGCAAAACAAAAACGAAAGTTTAATGCATGGTTTCATGAGAATCAAAAGTAGCACAAGTTAGTTTTACATCGTATTGACAAGGATTTATATATAAAATAAATCGTTGATATTAATGAAATAAAAAATACCCAAAAATACAAAAATACAAAGAAAAAATACTGTACCGGTCAAAAGCTATTGATTAAATTGCTGGATTAAATTACCGACCAAGTTTCTGCGAAATACTGTCATAAATATCGAATTTCTGTCTGTCGCCATTTAAATCAGTACCGTAAATATGACCATTAAAGTACCATGCACTTGTGATGTGCTCGTTTAAATGCAGTCTATTTAATAACCCTTGGTTAAGTTGTGTTATGTCATCCCCGATTTTTATTTGCATTGTTTCATTGATATCTTTTCTTTTTCGCATTACCGCTATTTTAGATTCCATTCTTAAAAATTTCAGTAGTATAGGTCTGGGGGCACCCTGCTTCCCGGGTATTCTGTGCATCGCAACTATCTCTGTTGCGTCGATGTTTAAGCCCACTTTGTCGTGTATCTCCTTGAGCAGCGTAGCTGGTAGTCTCTCACCCCTTCTTTCCTCACAGTTGTAAATCTTAAGGTTTTTCTTTCTGGAGTACTGCTCATTCCAATTTCCTTTTCTTATGCTATCTATCGACATCTTTTCAACAGATTCTATTCTCCCTTCCATCTCTTTAATGCGAGTGCACAACACGGCATTTTTTTCAAGTAAGTTCGCATTGTCAAATTCTACCGATTCTAATTTCCCACTTAATCTAGATATTCTGGTGTTATAATCTGCTTTTAATTTTTTGAACCATTTTTATCCACACAAAAATTCCACTTGTAAATAATTATACTTTTCTCTTTTTCCATATACTGTGAAGGCATATACCGTATTTTACAAGTTTTAAATAAATTAGCTGTTTTCGGGGTTAAATTTGGGAATTTAATATAAGATAGGTGTCTGATAGGTTCACAATGCTTATTTTGGTTGTAATTTCAGAGTCACATGCTCATGTATTTGATTTATTGACCCTACTTATTTTTACACTTTTTTCTTTTTCAATATTCAAAAGCAATATACATGAAGAAGCAATTCAACGTTCCAAATATGAGAATATGAGACAAAACATCATTGTGAATACAGATATATTTTAGTGAAAATACATCGAAAATGTGCATATCCTTTCACAAGAGCAGTTAAATTTGTAGCCCATATATCTGGAGACCATTTTTGCACAATCTTTCAAACTGTCTAAGATAACTATCAATGTCGTCCTTACTATCGTACAAACGCGAACTGTTGATCCACGCACATTATTGGTATTACCATTTGCTGAATAAACAGTAAGAATATCCTATTATGGATTTCTCACAAGGGAACCGTTCTCCTATAGTGTTGTCTGGGTAGGTATAGTGCCCGAGGGAGAAGTACATAATAAATTTAGTACATAACATGTCTAATGGCTAAAAAATTGCAACTAATGAGCTTTTAGAATAATAATCTCCACTGCTGGTTCTGACATTCGCGTAAAAGTCTTGTAAAATGCCATTGAGTACAACAATATCCATTGTGCCTATCTCCCCGTCATAATTTTTTCCCAACATGAAGTCCGAGAGAACTTTAACTGTATATTTGGTGGCTGCTGTTGTCTTTACATTTTATTGTTGCAATGTGAATTCGTCGGCATCTGTGCTGCCGAATCTGGAAGCCATGTCGGCAATGTAAGCAATGACGTAATCAACTGTTAATCACAGCGCCGTGCATATCAAGGGAAGTAACTTTTATTGAAAATTCATCACGTAAATTCGCGGAAAATTTTATATAGTCCCGCGGGAAGAATGGTCGTTTTAGTATAGTGCCCGTTGCGAAGTATAGTCTCCCGTAGTCAAGAAATGAACTATACTGTTGAAATATAGTACCTAGCTAACAACCAATGAAAAGTTACTATTTCTATATGTTATGTACTAATATTTAATTCTGACTGTTTACATATTATTTTTTATTAGCTCGTGTGGATTTGCAATAGATATTAATTTCAGCTCTTGGTCAACCCTCTCTCTCTCTCTCTCTCTCTCTGTTTTTTCTAATTGTAAACTATACTCACATTCTCTTAGATCATTGAATGATAGACCCAGAGTTTCCCCATGATTTGGGAACTCTTTAAGCATTTTCATGATTACCCAACACTTAATATAACTATAATAAACAACTGGGCACTACATACCACTTTACGACAACTTAGTATTGTAAATATTACAGTCGCCATTACATACTCACAGTATTTCAACACAGAGCAGAACACAAATACTAAGCTTTTCTAGGCAAGAAACAGTTCTATGCATATTAAGCTTGAAGCTAGTGTCCAAAACTGTCAGTTGTAATTAACTGAAAATAAAACGTACATGTATATTAAGATATTCGTTGAATAAAGGTTTTTAGCTAATAACTATAATGTACTGCCAGACAATTTAAATTGATCAAAATATACAATTGCAAAACTTTGTTTCTATTAATAACTATTAAAAGATCCCACATCTGACACCATTTTGTCATGGATACAATATGTATATTGTTATTTAAAACAATGAATCAAACATTAAAACAATGTAATATTCAACTAAATATATGTACAAAAGTTAACCAGTTAAAAAAAAACAAATAAAGTGCTATGTCCAGTAATTTGATAGCGCTTAGACTGAACCCATGATCCTTGATCATGACATTCCAGGCAAGCAATTGTGAATGATTGTGCTTATGTGTGGGGGGAAGGGAGACCTTTGAAATTCAAGCAATGCATTCGTCCATTTTGTTGTTGGATGGAGTAAATATTTCAAGGTCATACCTATCATATGATCAATTATAACCTCATCACGGTCGCACTGTCGGAAAAAATCGCAAATCACGTGATCCAAAAGAGCCAATATTAAGGAATATTAAGCACATATTAAGGAATACATATTAGGTATAATCTATTATTTTTAGATGAATGCAACAATAATAATACAACCGATCACCTGAAATTACAAATCAGACAGACTATGAGTGAATATTTGGGACATATGATATCTTGATATAAGCATAAAGGTGTATTGAAATACAAATTTATCGTTTTATGGTTCTTTATTGCAATCTAATCAGGCGTTCTAAACAATACAACGTAAAATATAATATAATAAACTTTTATAAATGGAAATATAGTAACTACGAAATACACTGACACACTGGCAGATTCTTTTAATTAGTGTATTTCATATTTCTAGGTCGTACAACGTTATCCCAATTAGAATATGTTATTGATTTGCTAATTATTAACCACTTTCGATAGCTGTTGCAGTCATAATCGTTAATCCAAAAACTATTAAGAAAAAAAAACAAAACAAAACAAACAAAAAAACAAAAATAAAAAAAACAAACAAAAACGAAAAAACATCTGTTACATTGCACTTACCTCTGAGATTTTCCCCAGGAATAAGTAATATTTAATATTGAAAACAGGTCGAAAATCCATAAAGTGGACTAAATAAACCTCTAAGCGCCGTAAAATAAGGTATGTGTTTTGGGGTGTATAGAAATAATAATTTATACTTTGTGATCATACGACTAGATAAAAGTTAAAGATAAAAGATAAATCAACATTTGCAATAAAAAATGGCTCGTCATATATAAGTAATTTTTAACCAAACATTGCATAGGCCATGGGCTGGAATAACTATCCATGCTCTCTATAAAACCAACATTCATAGGTCGTTTAATGTATCCTCTTAAAGAAAAAAGATGTTAACCGTAAATATGCTCATTTGTAATATCGATTTTTGAGCTTTTTAAAACCCACTCGACCTTTTTCGCGGGGTTTTTTTCAATGAGCAGTATTCGCATTTCTTCTATAAAAATATTTCTGGTCACTCCATATGTCTCACATAGGCATCAATAGAACGTCAAATGTCTCATCGACAATATAGATACATACTTGGATTACAAAATGCCATATACATACCCTCAAATGGAAAAATATGTGCCCCTATTATACACAATTTTACCAAATTTACATATTTCGTTCATTACTTTTTGATTTTTTTTGTATTATTTAAATGTGTTACCATTAATAAAAGTGTAGGCAATGGTTATTAAAAGATACCCCTAGCTCTTCCATAATACGTTTGTAGATGGAATGATGAATTAAAATAAAAAGATATTATGCAATCCCGGTTTTTCATCCAAAACAAACCCTTTCAAATAAAATGACAACAGTTGTAAAAGGTATCATTATGAATTCTTTTTGAATTGTTTCTATGGTGATAAATGAATGAAAACATAATATTTGAATAAGTTTTCTCCATAGAAAAACTAATGAAATCAGGATTAACTTCTATCAAGGACACCCTCTTTTCTTGTTGAGATCTATAGATGATGCACTGTGTTCAAAATAATAGCTCGTGATAGCTTGTGTTTAGGTCTTCAATAGAACGATGCTCTACATTGATACAGTGTAGTTTCTTAACATAATCTGTTGCGTCACGTTCAACATTATTACATAGCGATAATTGAAATTTTTCAAGTAAAATAATTGTTTTTTCCCGGTTAAGGTAGTTTAGTGTATTTATTTCTATATATTATATTTATTAGCTGTATTTCTTATCGAAATTTACAGTTCCTGAATTATGTATTTATTATTAAAACTAAGGTTCTCCTCCCTCAGTCAAATGTGACATTGGCCGACTTTTGACCATCTTGATGAGGTCCTTTGGTTTTCTTGCTCAAGACTTTTAAGTAAGGTGGCTTTCAAATATTTTGGTTTTGAGTGTACCTGGTGAAGGGTATTCCAGAAATGTGTCGTGTGCACTACATTTTATATCTACGTTTTTATCACTATCACTGGGTCAATACCTCTGATAGTGGACTATTAGTCCCCGAGGGTATCATCTGCCAAATAGTCAGTGTTTCAGCACTGACATGCTTTGTTAGATATATTTGTTTATCGAAATGTACAGTTCGTAATTCATGTAATTTTTATTAAAACTAAGGTTTTCCTCTCTCATGCATAGGTGAAATCTGCTGGTGAACTATTCGTCTCGGAGGGTATCATCCACACAGTGGTCAGTGATGCGACACTGACATGATTTATTAGTTATATCCTTTTCTCGAAATTTACAGTTGAATCATGAACATTTTTAATTATTATTAAAATTAAAGGTGAAATGCAAAGGTACACAACTTTTATTGAGTTTTACACTTTTTAGACAGTGATTTAGACAGTACATTGATAGAAAATTGTGATAGTTTTCAATTTTCTCAAGCCGTTTGTACGAAATCGTCAGGTAAACTTACCTGTTTAAAACCGCGATTGATCATGCTTATTTCCCCTTAAAGAATTCCTGTCGTGACGTCATTCGTATCCTTTCTGTATGTTATTGATTTCTTTTTTATGGGGACAAAGATAATCATACCGTATCCCTTCTTTGTGTGCAAAATGGTTGGGCGGTGGGCATTGCTAAATTTACTGTTAACGTTAAATGGTTGAGTATACTGATTAAAAAATCGCTTGTTAAAATATACTAAAATGAAAGAATAAATACCGTTTTCGCATTGGTTCTAGGCAGGGCCGTCTTAGCAGCACCGAGCAAAGCAGCGTATTGTGGCCCCCACAGGAATATAAATGTAAATGGACAATAAAATTGAACATTTGTTTATTGTATTGGTACTTCCGACAAAATCAGTGTTTAAACATTAAAAAAAAAAAAGCTCTACACAACATACATAGCTTAGAATGGGCTCCTATGCTCGTGGGGAAGGAAAACTGCCCAGCGTGCCCATGCGTTAAGACGGCACTGGTTCTAGGATATACTTCCGTTGGTTCATCGTCCTTATAGGTCAATCTTCTTAACAAATGTGAAACATTAAACAGTTATTGCCGTTCCATGACACGTTTTGGTATAAAACCGTGTGAAAAAAATTCAAATTATTTTCAATTCTGACTTCAATTTTTTCTCTGTCCTTTCAAATGTAGACCGTAAATATGATCAATGCATACCAAAAAAGAGGTAGCCGTTCAACTTCAAAGCGGACATATACTCGCGTTTTAGCTCTTGGTTCATACAAAGGATTGATTGATTGGTGTTTAACGTTCAGCGAGCAATTTTTCAACTATATTCAGGACGAGAACATTTTAAAAATATAAACGCCACGGGACTCGAAACAAGAAAAGGTGATGGGTAGGGGCGGATAATTTAGCCAGTGCAACATGTCTCCTATGGACCACTCATCATGAGCATAATGCTCATAGTGAGCTGTTACACTGGGTTCTTTAACGTGCGAAGAGGGTGGCAATCTCTCAACACGGGACCTCGGTTTTATTTACGTCTCATCCGAAGGACGGGTTGTTTGTGAATTTTTACATCCCGTACAACCGACGGACGCCCCTTCAAGGCGAAGAAGCTCTCGGTCCCATTTCTATACACCGGGGTTCCCGAGGGGTTGACCCCTTTTAGAGGACTAGTGCCTCTAGGGTGGAGAAACTGGTTGCCTATTTTACCTCCGGCACACCCTCTGGGAAGGGGGTTGTACAAATAAAGGAAACATTAAAAAGATAAAAACCATACATCTAGAACATATGTTATGTAACTATATTTTTGCATATAAATTAATTTCTTTTAAAAATTGCAAAATTGTGTCGCCTGCGACATTGTAAATAAATTAGATAAACTGTTGGCATTGTAGAATGTCTGCCGAACATCGGCAACATCCACACACACAATCAAGACATGTTTTAATGAAAAATTAGAACTACACGGAATACATTCCGGTCGTTTCTCATTATTTAACAAATAGCTATGAATAAGTCTACTATGACCTATACGAC
Organism: Gigantidas platifrons; assembly: GCA_002080005.1. NCBI lineage: Eukaryota > Metazoa > Mollusca > Bivalvia > Mytilida > Modiolidae > Gigantidas > Gigantidas platifrons. The sequence goes on from MJUT01038264.1 coordinate 7,395, forward strand.
ATCTGGTCAAGACTACCTGTTCCTTCCGATTTTTACCGTAAGAACAAGGAGTCTTGCCAACTAGGGGATGCATTTCATGTACTTGTAATTTGTTATGAATTTGCTGATTCCATCTATCTTGCCAACGTTTTAAAATATATTTCACTATAAAAGGTTTAAAATCTGTATAAGGAATAAAACAATTGGATACAGGAACATACAATGCGTTCTTGGCTTCCCGGTCAACGACTGTGTTCCCATGGATACCTATATGACTAGGGATCCATGTGAAAATTACATGTTTACCAATAGCAACAAGGCTTTTATAAATTTCAACAATTTTTAAAATAAAAGGGTTTTGAGTTTTACAACTCTCAATTGCCAACAGGCAAGAAAGAGAATCGGAACATATCATGAATTTACCCTTTTCAGGAGAGGCAACGAACTTCAAAGCAAGAAGTATTGCATTAGCTTCTGCACTAAAGATCGAACTGGCAGATGGTATTCGAGCAGAGTAGACCTACTGTCCAAAAACAGCTGCCGATGCTACTCTATCACCATTCTTTGAACCATCAGCATATATTGCAGAGTATTCAGATGTTACCGATCTAATTTTAGCAAAATGTTGCTGAGTTAGTAAAGGGTTTGTTTCTGATTTTTTGTGTTGTGTAAGTTCAAAATTAAAAGTAGGTTTTAGATTTAACCATGGAGGGTTTTCAGGAATTACAATAGGTGCTATATCATCCAAATTTATATCAGAATTTTCAAAGTGTGATTTTACTCGGAGTCCGAAAGGTTGAATTGTATTGTATTGTTTATCGTTAACATTTTCATATAGAGGATTAAAACATAGTCATATGCAGGATTTGAAGGATAAGCCTTCAGTTTGGTTGCATACTGCATGCCAAGTTTGATACGTCTGTTTTCAAGGGAATCATACAAAGGAGAGGGGGAACGAGTGGCACAATCGCAACTCTTTTTTCATTAGAAAACAAAATTCTTTACTTTGAAAATATTATTAGCCCGTCGCAACGCACCTTTCAATGTCGTAATTGGGTTACATGGCTGCTAGCTGCAAAAATATCTTGCTTTCTAACACGTTGCTAATTTTTTTTATGCTAAATAGACCACACAAAAGTTATAAGCATATTCGTGTACAAAATTTGGCCATTGTCTTAGCTAGCAAGGATAACACAATGGCAAAAACCCAAACAGGATATTTATTTTATTTTTGCTTCATGGCCTAGCGAGAATATTTATTTGCAAAAAACTTCCAGATCCCTCTCAGAATCGAATGGTCAACCCTAAAAAGATACACAGACGGATCCAGAGAGGGGGCAGGGAGCCTATCCCCCTTTTTGAACTACCTTTTAGACTGGTCAAAACGTGCTTTAGCAGAATATTCCCAGTTTAGTCCGTCATTTTTCTTTTTACCTTGCTTTGTAATTTTCGATTTGAATTTCGTCTTGGTATCTTTTGATATTTTGAAAACAATGATTTTGAAATCTATTTTTTTTTAAATGCAACCCCTCCCCACCCCCTTTATGGAAATGTCAGGAGTCGCCTCTGAGATACATGTACATTGTCGTATCATGTGGACTACGTCAAAGGTTGAAGACGGTACAACGATCTCTGTTGTAGATTGTGTAAAATTTTCCGTTTTGGTGAATCAGTGTGTCGGACCTTCGTGTAGTTTAGGGAACTCTACATATCCTCAAAAAACAAAGGGATTCAACATATAATGAATCATCTTTCTTCTGAGACCATTGGTTTTTGTTGTCTCGTGATATTTATTAGATACCTTAGGGGACTCACATTATTTTCTATAACGAATGTTGTTGTCTTATGATATGCACCAGGTATATATGGTAGTGGGTCCCCTAAAGTACAGCAAGGCATTATAGGAATCATTTACGTTAGGGCACTCTCTCTCTCATTTTCTATGGTTAATGTTGTTGTCTTATGACATGATTCGTGGATATAGGTAGTGGGTCGCCTAAAGTACACTAAGGCATCATTAGGGATCATTTACGTTTGGGGACATTATTTTTTTGTATAATTAATGGCAGTGGGTCCCCTAAAATTATAAACATATAAATTATTATGAAAAGGTTTTTAAGTTTTATTTAATTTTGTTTATCTCGGAAAGGTGTAAAATGACACTTTATGTGGAGAGTCATGGACATGAATTCCACATCTCGCTGTTCTCCCTGCATTCAACGATTACTGACAAGTCATAAGTAATACGTTTGATGTAAAAATGCATAAAAGGGAGGAAAATGTGAAGGTAATATTTCATGTAGAGTTACTAGTATATATCATCATATACAATATTTTTTGAGAGAAGCATACATGTATTTATAAATTCCCTGACGAATATTGTCTAAACGTAAGTAAATAACTAGATTACAAAAGTAAGGCATATATATTTTTTTTAATATATTTTTTATATCAAATTAAATGCTTTTCTTGTTTGTTTTTTAAATCTATATGTTTTTATATATACTTTTTTATGTTTAAACGATGTCTGGGGTGTCACTTTGGTCACTTGCATTATCAGAATATCGAGAAGCCATGTTATCCTCGTAGGTGCAGCAGACTGATAAGAAGCGAATGACGTCACAACCTTGACTTACCAAGAGGAGATAATCATGTTAAACTTCGACAATAAATCGTAAATTTACCTGTGATTACAGTTAAACGGTGACACATTGGATGTGTTAAATTTGGTTTTTCGGCATTATGTATGTGTCTTTATCGAGTAAGGAAATAACATCAATTACTCAAAACCTTTGCATTTCACCTTTAAGGTTCTCCTCTCTCTCAGGCATAAGGTGACCTTAGATAATTTTTGATATCCTGTTGATGCCCTTTGATTTTCTTGCTCCAAAAGACTTTTAAATTATTTGGCCTTCAAATATGTTGGCTTTGAGCGTACCTAATGACTGTTATTGCAGAAACGCATCGTGTGCACTTAATTTGATACCTACGTTTTTACTGCATGAAGCCAAACAGTTCATGAATAAGAAGTGAGCATCTTATTTGCTCACATTTTGTTGTCTGAAAGTCAGAACACATTTTTTATAATGAAGAATGACAATCAATGCAAACAATGGTACAACCACTGTGATATTTGATTCGGTGGCACATATGTCTGTTAAGTTGGCTACAATGAATATTTCGCTTGATTGAACTTCATTTGATAAACAGAAAATGAAATAAAATAGGATGATTTGATGCTTTGTTTTTTCATTGTCTTTTGGCATGATTCATTAAGTATGTCATATTGTGTACAAGAATATGTCGTGCCTATTACAAAACCTGAATGTATCGATTATTTTAACTTCTTGAGAACAATGGAAACCACTAGTTCACTGTTATTATGATAAATGTCTACAATATATTGAATTCCATTCAGTCCTATCGGGGAAGTAGCTGATGTTAAGTACATCACGTATTACATTAGGCCCTTATGTTTACTTGCTCCCATAGACTTTTAAATTATTTGGCTGTCAAATCTTTCATTTTAAAGATTACCCGATGAAGGCCATATTCTGCTGATGGCTCAATCTAACAACATTGACAGGTGTTTTTCAAAACAAGCCTACAAGCCACAAGATAACAGTAACAATTGTTAAATTTTCACAATTCTCATTAATCATCGTATAAATAAACATTTATAGTACCAAAGCTCCAGGGGGTAAATATTATTATTATTATTATTATCATCATTCATGTTCCCATGATATGCCATGAACATGATACGTAGAATAATTATTATTCTGTTATTATAGATGAAGTAAATTGTATATAGCACAGTAATGAATACCACAAAATTTAATAGTTTTAATGATACGATTTTTCTGACGTTCTTTACTATAGAAGGTATTATTGCAATACCTACAGTGTTTGGGAACCTGTTGCTGATTTACTGTATCAAACACTATAAAACATTCCATACACGGAGTTATATCTTGATTGCTAACTTGGCCGTTTCTGATTTCTTAATAGGAGCTGTATTCATACCCTATGATATGTCGACAGTTGGATTTCCACAAATGCGGCAAAACAAGATAACGTGTATACTACGTAATGTGTTTTTACTGATATTTGTTGGTGCTTCTGTTGTCAATTTGCTTCTTATATCGCTGGAACGGTACGCTGCCATTGCATACCCGTTATGGCATTTGAAATTGTCAGCAAACTGGTTGATAGGTTCGATCGTATTAGCTTGGTTGTTTTCTTCAATACTCGCCATCTTGCCACTCATGGGCTGGAATTCTTGGAATACTACGTTGAAATGTACACGCAGATGGAATGATACATATGCACATAGTTACAAAGTAATGTGGATACTTATTTGTGTCTTGACAATAATCATTTCTATTATTCTGTTCATCAGAGTAGTGATCATTACATTTAGAATGTTAGATAATAGTAATGTGGCCAAAGGAGATATCCGGAAATTTTCTCCTAGGTATTTGACAACATCGATCGAGAAAACAAAAGTTTTGATCTTAATATTAGGTATGTTTGTGGTATGTTGGGCACCGTATTGTATAGTTGTCTTTCTAGAGATCTTATTTCCAAGCAAGCGAAAACAACTAG
>MJUT01038264.1:34208-46629 GCA_002080005.1 Gigantidas platifrons
TTTTAAACGCACAGAATTGTACCTTGTAGCTGAATGATCTTAAAGCAATGATGTAAAATGCTGCTCTCAGAACACTGTCACTTGGATTGAATTCAAAGTAAGCTTTAAATTTGTCTTCGTTTTGTGTCGCAAATATTAAACAGCAAATAGTGTCATTGTTCAGATCTGGTCACTTGGTCATTAACTGATTTTGTTGGTATAAACTGGTGCAATTGGAGGGTTTTGGTAGTAGCAGTGACTGCTTTCTTGTGTAAACTGGTCTCTGAGTGTCTCTTAATATCATACAGTCCCACTGAAGCAACACTGAAGTTGGATCTACACAGAGTGTAAAACGCCAGATTATTTCCCAACGAACTTGACTGTAACCTGTGGTGTGATTTTTTCCACTCGTCCTGGAATTTACAATTGTATCTCTTTTTCTTTGGTGTCGAAGAAGGAGTACTAGATCCCGAAATCCACTTTCTCTTTGTTGATTGAGACATCGTTACAAAATGCCAGAAACAAATCTTATTTAAAGCTAAATCTGAATAGTACTCACCGAGAATGCATATATGCCAACCCTACCGATTTACGCAGTAATCTACCGAATTGTTAAGTCTTCTACCGCCTACCGATTGTAGATGATTTTCTACAGATTAAAAAAAATGTGAAAAAATTATCGTGAATTGTTCATATGTTGATTATTCTTGTAGATTTTTACGACGTATAAATGATTAAAAATTCAAATTATTTAGGCCCTTTCCGTAATCGTTTCCCTCTTAATTTGTACCGGAAACTTCATATGGTCAATTCTTTATCATTAAACCAATCAGAAACGGTATTTATAATAAAGTTATGAAGCACTACATTTTGAACTGATGACTCCTTAGCATATATTTACAGTAGAACTTCGCTCGAACTCGAAAGAACTGTCAAAATATGTTCAAGCTATCGGAAGTTCGTGCCACGAAGGTTCCGTAATTTTAGAGAGAAGAACAATCCCGTTCTGACCCGGGACAGTTTCATTACGCTATGATAACTGATGCATAGTAAATTAAAATTGGCCTTTCTCGTAAAAAATATTTAATCCTTTAGAAAGCTCTCAAAGACTACGGCTTCTGAATAGCTCTTTGGTATCTTCAAAACGTACATTAGAAACGTTTTTTTTTCACTTTGTTCGCGATCTATTTTATAAACAGGAAATGCGAGGTCGTGTATTAACACTTGGATCGATATCGGTATAATGCTTAATAATTCGGATATATATTTTTAATGGCCAATTTTCAAATTTTGGCCATTTTCTTCCTTTTAATTTGAATTTGAAGCAATTATATCTGTTTCTTTTGATATTATATACACAAATAAACTCAGGTTAATCACAGGCGCTCGTGGAACTGACTCACCACCCCCCTTTTTCTACCTTTCCTACTAATAATCTACTATATATAGTCGACACATACAATTTGATGTTAACATAAAATTGTATGAATATTGACACGAACACGTTAAAATAAGGAAAAAAGAGATGAAATAATAAAGAAATAAAGAAATTTTATTAAAAATAAATTTGTAAGCAATAAGTTAGAAAAAGGGAGTTGGTAAGTCTGTGCCACGAGCGCCTGTGATGTTAATCGGAATTTCAGTACGAGTACATTTCTATTTTTTAGTATTTAGATGAATCCTGAGATACAAGGCCTGCAGTTTGATATTATTCGATCCCAGCAAGGATTTATAAATCCTTGATCCCAACAACTATAAAATTAAAGCAAACCCAGTCTCAATAATAATAATTCATGTAATAACGAATTTAAATATTGTTTTAATAAACTTTATTACGATTGTAAACATTTAATTGTTTTAATTATTGTCGAGTGTACATATGTAGGCTCGGCTTGGTGTATTCAGCGAAACGAGTCTAGGGTTCAATAATCGCTCTTTATTAATCGTAATTAATGGTTAATAATCACAGCTGAATTAAACGACTAATGAACACAAATGATGACAAGTTTATCCATCTACCTGTAATTGTTAAGTAAACAATTATCTGTTGGTAATCTGGGGCCGTGTTCTCGAAAGTATCCTAAGATTTGTCCCGTAATATGTCTTAGGACGATTTTTAGGATGGTCTTATGACCATCTTATGACATGTCATAGGAGTGATCCCGAAGCTGCCTTAAGAAGTTATCTCGAAGCTGTCTTAAGACTATCCTTACTTAGGATGTCTTAACTATGTCATAAGAGTCAACACAAAAAGTAAAATAATAGAAATATTGTGCACAACAACTATTTCCAATATTAATATATAGCAAATCCTTGACAAAAATGCTCATAATAAATTATAAGATGTAAATAAAGATTGTTTTTTCAATTTCATTTATTTTTTACACTGTATCCCATGAGGCTGTTTCTTCTTTTCGTTAATTTGCAATTATCTATATACATAGTCCTGAGGTTCATATACGGTATGGAACTAATGTGTAAAACCCTTTTATGATGAAATACAGCCATTATCGTTATTTTTATGTGTTTACTTTCGAGTGAGCTGATTTCAAACTTTCAATGAATTGCTGATTAAAAATGAACTCAAGATATCTCGTGCGATGTTAAAGTTATAATAGAACATCATTGTAAATTAACTTATTTCGATTTAAAAACTGTATAAAGGTGTATGTCAATCATGTTCTACAACTTGAAGTTCGTTTTTGGTACAAAATATCAAATTATATTACAATTTCGGGGTTAGGACCAACGTAAGACACCTCCATAGATGTCCTAAAGTTAAGACAAATTTTGCGACATATCCTAAGTTAGGACATGGTCGAGAACACGACTTAGGACTAAGATTTGTCCTAAGATGGTCTTAGGACATGTCTTAGTCCGAAGACACGTTCGAGAACACCGACCCTGGCATTTATCACACCTCGCAGTAAGCACATTCAAACGTACATCTGTCAATTAATGATAGCTTGGATTATGATAATTTAAATGGGTGCTCATTACATTCGGTTTACATCTTAATGAAACATATACAAACTAAATGTATTCCTTATTTACCTGGTAAATTTTCAAAACTGTGCAGCAATAAGAAAACGTCACTATGATTGATATTTATCATTGTTCTGACGGCGTATTGTTGCTATATTATAATAAAAATGAAACTGAATTTTTAGCTCCAAAATGGAAAATAGTTTAACTTTTTTATATTATAAAACCCAAGGATAATTTAATTATACCGAATTAGTGTAAGAAATAAATAATGGCAGCCAGAATGTGTTTTGAGTTTTAGCATGGATTGGCAGATATGAGTATTTTATACCGAACCAGAAGTCAGGGATAACATAGAAATTGACTAATATCTTCCAGAAGTTGAGGGTGGAAAAACTAATTTATACATAGTTTTAATGACATTTAATATTGGAGTTAAAAACTCAGTTTCATCTTTACAATTTCATATGTGAATATTAGCATGTTTTTTCTTATCAACTTAGCTGTGAAAGCGAATAAAATGTGAAAAATAAGTTATTTAAGTCTCAAATATATTAGTAAATCTTCCTTGTTTTCAACAATAAACCAGTAAATGTTTTTTTGTCCGCGTTAATAGTAAAACATACTCGACAATAGACACTCATAATTGATGATATATTTTTGTAACACACACAAGAGATGACGTGGATTAAATGATACTAAGTAGTATAACCCCGCTATTTCATATTGAAGTGTATTTATCAAGCCAGTAGATTGATTAATCATGTATATATGTATGTAAACACATTGACGACGCGCAAGAAACTGGTGCCAGTTTGTTGGACGTTCATACTGTTAAAATATAAATCAAACTCTTTCAATACATGTACTAAATCTTGCTATTCACTCGATGAATGTTGAAATAAATAGCTTGTTTAACTTATTTTTATTTTCTGAAGCCATATAATAAATTTGGTACTTATACTTGCAATGAAAAGAACCTTAAAAATCGAAATGAGAGCGAAATTTTGATGATCGCGTAGCGAACAATATTAAGTGGATTTCACACTTTTACATTATGCATGAAAGATACAAGAGTAAAAATTTTGAAAATTGCAATATATTTTGATGAATGTATGCCAAAGATGATGACGGAATATGCACTGAAAATAATGACGTCATAGTCGAGAAATTTGATGTCAACCAAAGAGAAAAATATGTAATAGTGTATTGAATTTTCGACTTTGTGAACGAAATCTTTTGATGATGTCCAGGTAATTGAAATATTTCCTAAAGCTATGAGTAATTGATGTTATTTTTGAAAATTACATATATTTTAAAGAAAATATATACCACGATGAAAAGAATTCGTACAGAAACAATGAAATGGTGCAGAATTTAAAATGTCAGAAAATATGTCAATGCAAGCGTTTTTTTAAAAAGATGCAACATAAAATTGAAATTTGAAGCTGTAAAGCGATACAACGTCTAATATTTAGTTATTTATCAGCTTATGAACGAATATTATACAACTTAATCTTTTAAAAAAAATATAACTAGATAGTGTGTATTCCTCAGCACAGCTGAGTAGTATCAAAAAGCAAATATCAGATCGAATGTCCCAGACGTCATTTTTGTGCGGAAATCGCACGTCAACAGCTAAGAATTTTAGAAGGATAATCGTTACACAGCTCTAAAGTTGTTAGAATATCGCGACGCAGCACACACACACGCACACACACACAAAAAACAAAAAACAAAAAATTAATAAATAAATAAATAAATAAATAAATAAATAAATAAATAAATAAATAAATAAAAGGTTAAAAAACACACGCACAACAATTTATATTTTTTAAAGTGAAAAGATCTATGTAATTTCCATGATGTGTTTTTATGTTCAATGCAGACAAACACATAATGATGCACTGATAAGGACAAGAGATGAAAAGCGGAAAGCGAGATTATTTTGATTTTGATTTTGAAAACAATACGAGCGGGTGGATCCGACGAAATAAGTAATAGTTTTAACTCTCTTGAGTGGAGGAATGTCGTAACCCACGGACAACTGAAGGAGAATCTATGTTTAACAATCACTGTTGAGGTCAACATATACAACATATACATGTATCAGTAAATGTAAAAATAAATGTTAAAACAAATCTTATATACCGACCCTATTTATTTCCCAAGCAAGCCAAGTGTCAGAAATCACACATAGTTTTTATTGGGCCTAGTCGTAATGTTTGACAAGTAAAAGGCAGTTTGCAATAAAATAAATAAATATGAATTTATGTTCCTGAAAATTAAAACAAACGAAAACCTGATTTATCCATTGATCAAATGCCTTCTGCAGTATTACGAGAAATTGATACGATCGCAAAAAGTTAATAAAAAAGGGGGATGTTATTTTATGCAGGGCATCGTATCTCCGATTGATTGAAATTAAAATTTTGAAAATTAACAGTTTAAATCTTTAAAGTAATATGAAACGAGTTTTTGGTGAAATAAACATCTTCAAAAATATTCTTGATATGTTTACATTCCCTAAAAAAACTAAACCATTCGTGCATGTTTGAGGACGAAAATCGCGATCATCTGTGATTAAGAACAGAAAATCATTCCATCTCGTATGTGTTTTTTCAACACAATGGCGGATAATTAACTTTCGGATTGCCGATCATGAAATTTCATCACCAACGTAAACAACAATGGATGCTGAGGTGAGCACATGTATCATTTCTAGCCTTGCCATTCGTGGATTGAATGGAAAATAATGGAATGTAAATCGAAACGAAAATAATGTTACCTGTCAAGAAGAATCTTGGCCATTTCAGAGTTCGTTTCCAGACGAAGAGCGGTCTTTATTACCATCCAACGATCATATATTCATCTCCAATATATATTCTGTTTTTGCTTTACTTAGCATTCGCTGCTTTTTTGTTTCTTTTTCTGGCAGAATCGCTCAATTTACTCTTCGGACCTGACTTCAAGTTCTTTGCATCCGACATTTTCTTCATCAACACTATAACGGAGCATGCGCACAATCTCTACCGAATGAGTTCAAATCTGAGGTCAATAGCATATGATTTGCATTAATGTCCAGGTAGCAAGTCGTACCTTTTCCAACTTGTACCCTACCAACTCGTACCCAATTTCCGGTTATGGATGTTAAAAATTATTGGACTTCGTCCCAAGTTAGGTAACACCTATTATCATATTATATTTAATCTTTACATACATGTATATCAGAAATTTTTAGAAAATTTAAAATAATGATTTTGGCATTTCATATGACTTTAACTTGGATTATATAATTGTTGAACACATATTTGGTGAATAAATGTTCCGTTTCAATTATTTACAGAGTATACATATTAGACCGGAAGTCGTACATACCGTCTTTAAATGCGAGATAACTTTACAAGCGAACGATAACTCGTAAATACGCAAAGAGGGAATTAGCTAAGGCAAAATTTGAATGATATTGCTTTGATTTTCGTCAATTTTGGTTATTGCCAAAGCGCCAGTATGTATATAATTTAATTCATTATGTTGATATACCCTATGTACAACTATTCATTGGTAATTTGAGAATGTTTCCTTTGACTTTGACGAGTTAAATTATCAGTATCAACGAGCTAATTCACTGAGAGACAACGATATGATCTTTATCGACCTTCATAGCTACCATTGGCCTATATCTATTCTACAATCACTACCTTTACTTTACAATAAGGTATATACGAGTAAAATGAAGGGAAAAAACCACGCTTTCTGAACAGTTCCAAAATCTAATTACAATAGATACGAGACAAATTCTGTACCTCTAACGTATATATATTCGATTGGAAGGACACATATTTCTACTTTTTCAGTATTTTCAGTAATATTTGGCTGTTGTTGTTAACATACTGAACTTGCCTGATAAGCACCAGATACGTACATTATCTGTAAAGATAAAATTCATATGAACCCGCTGCGAAACAGGCTTGAAAAAACTCACTAAAGCCTCAATATTTCCTTCTAAAAAATCACAACTTTTAAGTATCTGTAATATGATTTTTCCTCGGACTTCGCCCTCTTTCAATATACTTTCATCGTATCGATACAAACACGTATGAACCTCATCAAGAGGCTGTAATTGTATATTAGCAATAAAAGCTCAAAATTCTGTAGTTCTTAATTTTTTGAGGAAAAAAATGTAACTTTATATAAATTAAATAGGGAACATTGGAAGCTTCCGATTACCTTTGTCCATTGTCAGGTTTATACAATATGTCCACAAAAGTAATATGGTCATTGTATTGTGTTTCGAAAGAAATAACTTCAGTTTTGTGGTTTCTCAAATTGTTAGTTCATAAAAAAATATTGAAATTATACACTAAAATGACATTTAATTCTGTTTTACACAATAATAGATTGATCGTACTTACCTTTGCATTTTTCTCACAACATTAAAACGCCCATTAAAGTCTACTGTTGTTGAACTACAGACACGTCCGTGTTGTCACCTGACACAATCCTCAGTTCTTTGATCGAGATCTTTTTATGTTTATTAAACGGCAAGGTGCATCTCAATGAACTAAGAGGCCCGGGTGGCTCAATGAGTTAGATAGTTGGATTACCTAATAACTCATACAAGCCTATCACAAATTCGGCGTGGGTTCGCACCTGGCTTTGTAAATTACAAAAAGGGTGCACTCGACTCACAGCCGCAAGTAATAAAGTTCCCCAGTTGCTTTCCCATTGTCGGTGGTTCTCTCCGGGTACTCCGGCTTCTTACACCACTAAAACTGGTCACCGTGATATAGCTGAAATATTGCTGAAAGTGGCGTTAAAAACAATAAATCAAATTAAATCAATGAATTAAAACGTTCGGGTGAGTTCATACAATATAAGCCTTTTCTATGTATTCTTCTTATATGCCTAATAAACATTCAAAATACACTTGTTTATTCTCATAGGCATATCTTATTAGTTGAGAACTGAGAGCTTTTGTTGTATTGTTAATTTCCTGCCGACTTTAACTTTCTGAACTTTGAACGTTGGTACATTGCATATTATAATTACTTTATCCGTACTCTCTTTGTCTTCTGTCGTTTAATTTTGTTATATACCTATACATGTGTACTTGTCTAAGTGTTTTTTTTATGAAGTTTAATCTTTAGTATTTTGTTGTTGTGCTATAGGCACAGGTACATCTGTCATGACCGGGTACTGTTGGGGAAGGTTCGGAGAGTTCAAGCCATAGAGATGCTCGGCACATCCAATGTGGTGATAAGGGGGTTCCCTCTCGACGGGGAGTGAGTGCTAGATAACAATACGAAACTCCTGGCAGTAGACCATAATGTGCCACGCTCCCAGTACGTTACAGATAATTCTTTGTTTAAAGATTACAAAAAGGAGCAATTAACCTTTACAAAAGAATAAAAAAATTTCGTCCCTAACCAAACCCCCATGCATTTCAAGTGGCAGTCAGAAGTCGTTGTCCAGTTTAATCTTTCTCTCCTTCGTTTATTATATAATTTATGCATATCATAGCATTTGTCCTCGTCCTGAATATAGCTGAAATACCACTGGCTGGCCGTTAAGTCATAACCAATCAAAAATAATTTGTTATTCCTGAAACGCGGCTACCTTTTATTGCTATCACTAGGTCGACAGCACTACTGATGGACTATTAGTCGACTACGTTTCTATTACAATTTCTGGGTCGATACCACTGCTGATGGACTATTAGTCGACTACGTTTTTATTTCAATATCTGGATCGATACCACTGCTGATGGATTATTAGTCAACTACGTTTTTATTGCAATATCTGGATCGATACCACTGCTGATGGATTATTAGTCAACTACGTTTTTATTACAATATCTGGATCGATACCACTGCTGGTGGGCTATTAGTCGACTAGGTTTTTTATTACAAATTCTGGGTCGATACCACTGCTGATGGACTATTAGTCAACTACGTTTTTATTACAATATCTGGATCGATACCACTGCTGATGGGATATTATTCGACTTCGTTTATATAACTGTCACTGAGTCGATACTACTTGCAGGTGAACTATTAGTCAACTACGTTTTTATTACAATATCTGGATCGATACCACTGCAGGTGGACTATTAGTCGACTACGTTGGACTACGGTATTTGTCGTCTACGTTTTTATTACAATCACTATGTCGAGTCCTCGGCTGTTAGACTATTAGTTGACTACGTTCGTTTTTATTACTATCACTATGTCGATTCCTCGGCTGTTGGACTATTACTCGACTACGTTTTTATTACTATCACTGTGTCGATTCCTCGGCTGTTGGACTATTAGTCGTCTACGTTTTTATTATAATCATTGTGTCGATTCCTCGGCTGATGAGATATCATTCGACTTCGTTTTTATTACTATCACTGGGTCGATACTACTGCAGGTGGACTATTAGTCACCGATGGTATCACCGTCCAGTAGTCAGTGCTCCGGTACTTAAATGAGTTATAAGATATATTTTTATCGACATTTACAGTTCCTAAATCATGTAACTATTATTAAAATTAAGGTACTCTGCTTCCATACATAGGTGACCGTGGCTGATTTTGGTTACGCTGCTTAGACTCTTTGGTTTTCTCGCTTCAAAAGATTTTAAATTATTTTTGGAGCAAGAAAACACAAAGGGCTTAAACAAGATAGCAAAAATCGGTTAAAATCACATAAGGTTCCTTACAACAATAGTATGTGTAATCTTAATATCAGCCTGTTACATTAATAGAACCATACAGACCCTCATGAAGATAAGAAATAATAAACATGGCGCCAGAGCAGGTCTCCCGCACTGTTCTTATATACGACATTATACAGCGCTATGTTTATTATATTGTCAATTTGGCAATACCACAAGACGCATAGTTTAAAACAAGAATATCTGTACGAGTCTGAGAAGTTACACATGCTGGAGAAACACTGTGAAGAAGAAACTATCCTGGTAAGTACATATGTACTGGAGACATAATATGATTTATCAGACAGACATTCATAGGACAATGTATAGACAGAATTTGTGAAATCCATGTGCTACATTTCGATGAAAAATATACCTTATAAATCATTTAAGTACCGAAGTACTGACTACTGGACGATGATACCATCATAGACTTATAGTCCTCCAGATGATGTTTGTGTTGTTTATTTTGTTCAGTTACATGTCTTTTTAGTTCAGTGTTACGATGTTTGATTCATATTTACTCTCATTTGTTGTGTAGTGTTTCTGTTTTATATATAATTTATATGACTTTTTAGTTCAGTGTTACGATGTTTGATTCATATTTACTCTCATTTGTTGTATAGGGTTTCTGTTTTATATATGATTTATTTGTATTTTTCGGTTACTGGTGTCTAACACGATTCCCTATCACGTGATGTTCGTTTCGTTTAATATTAACACGACGAGTGCCAATTATCCGTCTGAGCATCTGGTCCATCCACAGATTTGAGTTGCTCAATGTTTTACTTTCTGCGTAGTGATTTGTAGATTATTGTATGTGATTTTCCCCTTTTTTCCTTCGATCATGGCATTGTCTGTTCTTTTATTTACGGCTTCTTGTTACCTCTTTGGTATGGTCAAACTATTCTTAAAAAATATGACATATAACAATAGTTTATACTGCCACTGTTTTTCGTTTTGAGGATTCCTTCTTGATTAAATTTGTCATTACAATATGCAGCTATCTTTTAGATATAAATCTTAATGCTATATATTGTTATATAAGGTTAGTTTAGTTGGTTTAAGGTGTTTAAAGCCAAAATATTAACAGGCATATGAAGTTGTTGCTTTGTTAGAGAGTGAAACTAGTGGACACCCTACAGTCCTACAGGACACCAAGAGGAGAGAAACGCCATCACTAGTGAACATGTTTAAACAACTGTTAATGTTAGAAGTAAGTTATATTCATGATAGTTACATTATTATAATACCTATATGTGTAAGGCAGATTGTCACAATTTTCATAAATTCTGATATTGAATTAAATTTAGGTTGGTTGATGGTTGATGATGTTCAACGCCACATTCAACAATATTTCATCTATAGCGTGGTGCTCAGGTTTATAGGTGGAGGAAACCGCAGTACCCAGATAAAACCACCGACATGTAGCAAGTCACTGACAAATTTTATCACATAATAGTGTATCGGGTACACCTCGCCATGAGCGGGATTCCAACACATCACTGTAGTGGGGATATGTACTCCTTGCACAGGAAGTTGTGTAACAAAAGTTAGTAAGAATACTTTCTTGTAGCATTTAATTTGTTTAAAACATACCGTTATGTAACTAAGGTTGTGTAACTGCGCTGTATTCAAATACATTCAATCAGGTAACGATGATTGACAGCTTATAAGAGAAATTGCGCAGTTCTTAGCATCAAAGGAAAGATAACGATGACTGACAGTTCATATGGACTCGTCCATGCTGTCATCCCTTTGAAAGAACAATGGTCTAAGCCCAAAATAAGGGTATATAAAGAGTGATAAATTTGTATTTGGTTCGTCATTTCTTATCGTGAAAGCGACCTGCAAAGTTTGCAGAGAAGAGCAGTGGTAGAAGATTTAATAGTTTAGGATAGCCGCAGGATAATAGACAATTGAAGTTACCAGGTTGTTCTGAAGTTGTAATTTCCTAATGGAATGGTCGGAACATCTCAGAACAGGTAACTTGATTGTTCTATAGTTTGTGCTGTTTATATTCAGCATTTGTGAAACATAGGTGTTTCAAGGTTTGACAGAGTTTTGTGTTTGCTTTGTCTTTTCGTGGTTATATGAATTGTTTTATAATATATGTTTGAATGCTGCTTTTTTATTGTTTCCAGATGGTCTGGACATTAGTTTGTTGTAAAGCTTAAGATCTTGGAATTGTTTTAAGGATACATATTGTGTAACTGTTGAATTTCCAAACCATATGTAATTGTTTCAGTTATTCAGGAAAGTTTGGGTTTTACTTTCAATAGTTTGGGTTTCAATTGTATAGCTTCTAAAACCCCGTGAAAACGGATACGGACAAAGTAGAGTAACGCGCCGTACACGTTACAGTTGTAAATCCAGCAAGCATATGATCACAACCATGACGGGCCGGAGAAGAGGTTAAGATATCATAAGTAGTGAACATGTTGAAAAAAAAAAGAAAAAAAAAAGTATATACCACCCTGTTGGAACAGTTCTAAAATCTAATTGGAAAATTGTAGGAACATAGTGAAGATCGATAGCACTATTACACATGACTGTGTAGCGCTAATACACATGGCCGTATAACACTAATACACATGACCGTATAACACTAATACACATGACTGTGTAGCGCTAATACACATGATCGTATAGCACTAATACACATGACCGTATAGCACTAATACACATGACCGTGTAGCACTAATACACATGACTGTGTAGCGCTAATACACATGACCGTATGCACTAATACACATGA
>MJUT01038264.1:46861-62130 GCA_002080005.1 Gigantidas platifrons
ACACATGACCGTATGCACTAATACACATGACCGTATAGTACTAATACACATGACTGTATAGCACTATTACACATGACTGTATAGCACTAATACACATGACCGTATGCACTAATACACATGACCGTATAGCACTAATACACATGACCGTATAGCACTATTACACATGACTGTGTAGCGCTAATACACATGACCGTATGCACTAATACACATGACCGTATAGTACTAATACACATGACCGTATAGCACTAATACACATGACCGTATAGTACTAATACACATGACCGTATAGCACTAATACACATGACCGTATAGTACTAATACACATGACCGTATAACACTAATACACATGATCGTGTAGCACTAATACACATGACCGTATAGCATTAATACACATGACCGTATAGCACTAATACACATGACCGTATAGCACTAATACACATGACGGGGCCCGGGTGGCTCAATGAGTTAGGTCGCTGGATCTAACAACTCATACAAGCCTATCACCAATACGGCGTGGGTTCGCGCCCGGATTTGTAAATTACAAAAAAGGGTGAACTCGACTAGCATCCGCAAGTGATAAAGTTTACCAGTTGCTTACCAATGGTCGGTGGTTCTCTCCGGGTACTCCGGCTTCCTCCACCACTAAAACTGGTCGCCATGATATAGCTGAAATCAAATCAAATCAAATCAATCATCTAATACACATGACCGTATAGCACTAATACATATGACCGTAAATCACTAATACACATGACCGTTTAGCACTAATACACATGACCGTGTAACTTTTCAATAGCTCAGTTCTCCCGGTTATATGTGAGAGTTAGTATTTACTCTCGTGTAGAAAACACTTACATGACCACATCATTTCACTATGAAAAGGGAGGCCTGGACACATAACATTAGCTTGAACCCGCCACTTTTTATTGACGTGCGTGTACCAATACAGGGAAGTAAGCCGTCATGTACTTATGTTAGTGTTATCGAATATGCTTCTTCTTTACCATGTTGGAATTGTGCAGACAGTCCGTTCTATTTTTTCTTTCATTTTATTATAATATTTAATTTGCTCCTTTTGTTTTCTACATATTTAGTTCATAAACATATGACCAGGATTCAGAAATAGGCACTCACTGTATATCCAGATCTTATAAATTTTAAAAGTACCTGTGTATAGTGCAAAAATGTATGCAATTTAGTTTTTTTTCATTCAACAAGGAGACAATTCTTGAACAGCACTGCTCGGCTAACAACTCCCTCTGTGTGAGAGGTTTGTTCCTTAAATATATCATTTGTATATTGATATTCTTAAATTGATATGTTATCTAACATTATGACATATTTCTGTTTTTTATTAAAGAATGTGAATATGTATTAATACTAGAACTTAAGTCATAAATGGTCGAATATGAAGCTTTTCAATGGACTTGTCAAAGCTTATTATGTCCGTCTATCCGTCAAAGCGCCATATCCGGACATGTTGTCTTGTACAGGTATATGAATGTCGTATGACTACAAAAGTATCAAATTGCTCAAGAAAAGTTTGATAATATCGAAAGGAGTAAACAGAAGTCATAAATCGAAGAAGGGCTGGCAAAATAATAGACACAAGACAAAATAATAGCCAAAAGACAAAATAATAGCAAAAAAGACAAAATAATAGCAAAAAAGACAAAATAATAGCCAAAAGACAAAATAATAGCCAAAAGACAAAATATAAACAATGGTCCTCAAAATTCTACGGAAAAAACTAGGGATTGAGGAACAAGAACCTCGCTCAATGTTGATTGGTTGGCTCTATCGCGTCGGTCAGTTTTATTGGTGGAGAAAACCGGAGTGGTCGGAGAAAACCACCTAACTGGATTCGAACTCACAACTTTAGTGGTGATAGGCACTGATTGCATAAGCAGTTGTAAATCCAACTACCATGAGATCACAACCACGACGGTCCCTTGGAAGCTCGTCCAAAACCGAAGATCAAGTTGATAATTATAATAACAAAAAAGCATTCCTAGTAGTTTTATCATATGTCCATTCAACAAGGAGACAATTCTTGATACCTGTACAAATTGGTACATTTGTATTTGTCGTTTCTTTGCAAAAACATACAGCAAGTATAACAGAAGGCTTCATGTTAGAAGAGATGACCATCAGAAGAAATCTGGGTAGAAGGGAAGAAAACCAGAAGACTTCTATTTAGAGAGGAATAATAGCCAAATGCATTTAGGGATAAGAAAAGAAAAACAGAAAGTGAAACATATCGCATTTAAATCTTTCTTAAAACTTATTATACTGTCTGTTATTTATTATAATGACACACGTTCTTTGTTGTAGGTACCAAAGGACAACCAGGGTTAATGGGTGATCCAGGTAAAATGTCTGGTACCAAAGGACAACCAGGGTTAAAGGGTGATCCAGGTAAATATGTCTGGTACCAAAGGACAACCAGGGTTAAAGGGCGATCCAGGTAAATATGTCTGGAACCAAAGGACAACCAGGGTTAATGGGTGATCCAGGTAAATATGTCTGGTACCAAAGGACAACCAGGGTTAAAGGGCGATCCAGGTAAATATGTCTGGTACCAAAGGACAACCAGGGTTAATGGGTGATCCAGGTAAATATGTCTGGTCATTTTAATATATGCTATCAAAGGACAACCAAGGTTAAAGGGTGATCCAGGTAAATATGTCTGGTCATTTTAATATATGGTATCAAAGGACAACCAAGGTTAAAGGGTGATCCAGGTAAATATGTCTAGTCATTTTAATATATGGTATCAAAGGACAACCAAGGTTAAAGGGTGATCCAGGTAAAATGTCTGGTACCAAAGGACAACAGGGTTAAAGGGCGATCCAGGTAAATATGTCTGGTACCAAAGGACAACCAGGGTTAAAGGGTGATCCAGGTAAATATGTCTGGTACCAAAGGACAACCATGGTTAAAGGGTGATCCAGGTAAAATGTCTGGTACCAAAGGACAACAGGATTAAAGGGCGATCCAGGTAAATATGTCTGGTACCAAAGGACAACCAGGGTTAAAAGGCGATCCAGGTAAATATGCCTGGTACCAAAGGACAACCAGGGTTAAAGGGTGATCCAGGTAAATATGTCTGGTACCAAAGGACAACAGGGTTAAAGGGCGATCCAGGTAAATATGTCTGGTACCAAAGGACAACCAGGGTTAAAGGGCGATCCAGGTAAATATGTCTGTTATCAAAGGACAACCAGGGTTAAAGGGCGATCCAGGCAAAAATATGTCTGGTACCAAAGGACAACCAGGGCTAAAGGGCGATCCAGGTAAATATGTCTGGTACCAAAGGACAACCAGGGTTAAAGGGTGATCCAGGTAAATATGTCTGGTCATTTTAATATCTGGTACCAAAGGCAGCCAAGGTTAAAGGGCAATCCAGGTAGACATTTTGGTCAATTTATTATCAGGTACCAGATTATTAAGTATGATAATTTAAATGCTACCGGATATTGCTATGACGAAGTTAATCGAATGGTGGAATGTTTCACTCTTCTTAATATTAGATACAATGTATTACGCTAAGTCCTTGTTCAATATGACCCAAATTATCTGTTAAGTATTTCGCTTTCCCCTGTTCAGTATGATCCACACTCCCTGCTAAATATTGCGCACACTCTTTGTTGAATATAACCCACAGTCCCTGTTAAATATTACGCATACTCCCCATTTAATATTACCTATACTGCTTGTTAAATATTATGCACTCTCCCTATTCAATATTACCCATATTCCCTATTAAATATTACGGATATTCCCCATTCAATATTACCCATATTCCCTGTTAAATATTACGGACACTCCCTATTCAATATTACCCATATCCCCTGTTAAATATTACGCACACTCCATATTCAATATTACCCATATTCCCTGTTAAATATTACGCATACTCCCTATTCAATATTACCCATATTTCCTGTTAAATATCACGTACACTCCCTATTCAATATTACCCATATTCCCTGTTAAATATTACGCACACTCCCTATTCAGTATTACCCATATTCCCTGTTAAATATTACGCATATTACATATTCAATATTACCCATATTGCCGGTTAAATATTATGCATACTCCCTAGTCAATATTACCCATATTTCCTGTTAAAATGCTACACATATTACATATTCGATATTTCCTACTCTTCCTGTTAACAATTACGCGTATTCCCACTCCCAGTTCAATATTATACACGTTGCCTATTAAATATAGTACACAATCCTTGATCTTGTGCTCTTTATAGCCTCAAAATATGTCACTTGATTTTATGTCGAATACCATAAATAAAAAGAACTGAAAGCAAGTTGCTTCGGAGAAATACGATATTTCTGCTCTACTCGAGACACCCGTCGTGAATTTCTAATTACTATTGTTAGTGTTTAACACAAGTCATATCAATGGAAATTATGTCTAATAATTAGATCAGGAGCATTTCTGCTTCATGATTTGAAAGATGAAATTTGTTTCAGATAATAGAGATTTATCGTATCTCACCGAGTGATATTGTCAGTATCAATAAACTGACGGAAAATGATCGGAAATTGGTCAGTGTGACGTCAAGCACACTATGACATTATCGATAAAAACAATAATGTAATTTTTGAAGACCTCGACATAGATACTAGTGATATTGTTGCTATATACATATATAAGTCAGCAATAAATGTATTATATACTTGTAGATAATATAACTAAATGCTTACCTTGTGATAAAACTTTGAGTTTTGCTTAGAATAATAAGAATAATCATATTTATTATGAGTGTCTGATCAGGTTAAAACGAATGATAGATATGTCTTATATACTACTGATTTGGTTTTCATGTATTTTGGCTTTATTTAATAGGTACATCAGGGGTAATCGGACCCCAAGGAATACGAGGGCCGCTGGGAGAACCGGGAATAGCAGGCCAACGTGGTGTTCCAGGTCTACCTTGTGCAAAAGGCAATAGCGGGGTCAAAGGTGAGAATGGAGATCATGGGATTCCCGGATTGAAAGGTGAGCCAGGCGTAAAAGGGACAACTGGTCTAACAGGAGTACGTAGTTCAAAGGGTATACCAGGAAATACTGGTCCAATAGGATTAAAAGGTAACCTTTATTAACGTGGTTGTTTTAATTTGATTTAAGCATCTATTCTGATGAAGGTTGGTTAAAAAAAGTAATGACTGCTGAAAGTTCTTCCAAGACTTTAAGTCGTGGTCCTGATTGTATGGTAGTTGGATTTACAACTACCTATGCAATCTGTGCCTATCACCACTAAAGTTGTGAGATAGAATCTCGCTCATGCGAGGTGTACTCGATACCACATTACATGATACAGTTTGGTAGCTACTTACCACAGGTCGGTGGTTTTCTCCGGGTACTCTGATTTTCACCACCAAGAAAACTGACTGCCATGATAAAGCTGAACTATTGTTGAAAGTGGTGTTAAGCATCATAAATCTAACATAACCCATTCACAATGTACAGTTTATGTTACAATGTTTACTATTTGTTCACAATGTACAGTTTATGTTACACTATTTACTATTTGTTCACAATGTACAGTTTATGTTACACTATTTACTATTTGTTCACAATGTACAGTTTATGTTACACTATTTACTATTTGTTTACATCGGAAGTTGATAGCTTTGTTAACTATATGTAAACATTAATTAACGAAACGAAACTAAGTAAAGACGTTGATAATATTGTATTCAAATAATAAAATAATTACAACTAATCATTCTCAATTTCTGTTCTTCATCGGTCGTTCCTCATTCCCAACACACTATGCCTGTTTTTGGTATTTACAACGTACTCTTAGGATACAGATACCAACTCCCCATTTATACACCATTAATACAAACACGTGATTTTGGTAATGTTGAATATTTCACGTACTGTAACGACAGCCTTATATAATCGTATATTGATTTGTATAGGTTCAGTAGGAAACAAAGGTTTAAAAGGACAACCTGGTCCAAAGGGCCCTGCCGGTAAAATATTAGACAGTGAGTGTCTATGTTCTTTGAGTAAGTATAATGTAAAATTCCTTTCATAAAGCCTACACTAATCATTTAATGTACTATAAATATAATGAAAAAGATCAAATACATCACTCTCGGAACAGTTTCAAAATCCAATCGAAAGATCGTAGAAACGATAAAAAAATATACATATATATATACCCCAAACACATAAATACATGACTGCTCACTTTCTTGGCTAGGGACGGACACTTCCATTGAAAGTGGCGGGGTTAAACTAGTTTGATGACCCCTAACCTTTAATATAACATTTTGCATGGTAACACCTATGTTTGGCCGAACAACATATCGGTATAATAAAATACTTTTTTACAAGATGAGACGGATTTTTGTCTTCGTTCACAGATTAGCTCATTTTGCAATGTGAAAAATTATAAAAAGAAGGAGTCATGGATATACATTTGTGTATTGAAAATAAATCATCATTATTATAAATAAATCTAGTTGGCACAAGATGTAAGACACTAAAGGTCGATACCTCTGTTGGTGGACTAATAGTCCCCGAGGGAATCGTCACCCCAGTAGTCAGTGTTTCTAACACTGGGTCGATACATCTGCTGGTGGACTAATAGTCCCAAAGGGAATCGTCACCCCAGTAGTCAGTGTTTCTATCACTGGGTCGATACCTCTGCTGATGGACTAATAGTCCGCGAGGGAATCGTCAGCCCAGTAGTCAGTGTTTCTATCAGTGGGTCGATACCTCTGATGGTGGACTAACAGGCCCCGAGGGAATCGTCAGCCCAGTAGTCAGTGTTTCTATCACTGGGTCGATACCTCTGCTGGTGGACTAATAGTCCCCGAAGGAATCGTCAGCCCAGTAGTCAGTGTTTCTATCACTGGGTCGATATCTTTGCTGGTGGACTAATAGTCCCCGAGGGAATCATCAGCCCAGTAGTCAGTGTTTCTATCACTGGGTCGATACCTCTGCTGGTGAACTAATAGTCCCCGAAGGAATCGTCAGCCCAGTAGTCAGTGTTTCTATCACTGGGTCGATATCTGTGCTGGTGGACTATTAGTCTCCCATGGTATCATCTGCCCAGTAGTCAGTGTTTCTATCACTGGGTCGATATCCCTGCTGGTGGACTATTAGTCCCCAACGGAATAGTCAGCCCGGTAGTCAGTGTTTCTATCACTGAGTCGACACCTCTGCTGGTGGACTAATAGTCCCCGAGGGAATCGTCAGTACTGACATGGTTTATTAGATATAATTGTTATTGAAATTTACAGTTCCTAAATATTTTTTTTTTAATCAAAACTAAGGTTATCAGAATATGTGACCTTCGCCAACTTTGGCTATTATGTTTAGGCCCAGTAGTCAGTGCTTCTATCACTGGGTTGATACCTCTGCTGGTGGACTAATATTCCCCGCGGGAATCGTCAGCTCAATAGTGAGTGGTCGAGCACTGACATGGTTTATTAGATTTCATTATTATTGGAATTTATATCAAAACTAAGGTTATATGTGACGTTCGCTGATATTCTGTTTAGGTCCAATGATTTTATTGCTTTCAAACACAATTGCATTATTTGTCTTTCCAATCTTTGATAGTTGATATTGACCTGATGAAGGCTATGTCAGAAACACTTCATGATATCTAGGTTTTTATTACACAACGTTACACGAGGACATGTGCAATAATAAAAGAGTGTTTGTGTGTGTGTGTGGGGGGGGGGGTCTTAGTAGTGGACAGGACAGTGGGGAAACAAGTGGTAGTCTGGAACTAAAAATGGGGGAAGTTTTCGGTAAGGTACGAAAAAAGTCAGTCATTTTGGGTTATAAGCAAACCCTTATATCTTTTGATTATCTGCAAATATTTTTGATTGCATCCTGAAAATTCAGCTTTTCCCAAATGTTTGCCAAGCAAAGTACGGGATGCACATTGTGCGACCCCTCTACCGGATGCTATTCCCATGTAGTATACAAAGAAATATAATATTTAAGATAATATCAACAGTTTATGTAGTACGTTGAATATATGTTGAGTTAAAATTGAAATATAAAGATATCTTTGTTACGTGATTCACATATATAAGTATAAGTAAATGGTTGATATCAGCCAAATATATCCCCTTAAAAGACTGGAGGTTTGTTTTCAAAGGGGTCCTTTTAGTGGCGTGGCTAATGAGGGAGGAAGTGGAGAGACCGCTCATCCGGACGACATTGGCACCTTTTCACCTATGTTTAACACTTTAGTTCATTTGTACGATAACATTCGAATCGGTTTTGTTTATTATAAAGTCTTTGTTGGTTGGTTGGTTGGTTGGTTGGTTGGTTTATGGTGGTTAACTCCAATTTCAACAATATTTCAGTTATATCGTGGCGGTCAGTTTTATTGGTGGGGAAAACCGGAGTTTTCGGAGAAAACCACCGACCTGTCGCAGGTCACTGACAAACTTTATCACATAATGTCGTATCGAGTATAAATCACCACGAACGGGGTTCGAGCTCACAACGTTAGTGGTGATAGGCACTGTAAATAAAACAACAATACAATCACGACGTTACAGTCTTGGAAGAATTTTCTGGCATCATTACATCATTAACCAACCTCCTGGTGTTTCTGAGCTGTTTGCTCAATCTCCCGCGATGAGTAATCAATGAGTTAAACATTGCTTGATGTCATGGCGCCTTTTTTTGTGTGCTCGTTCCACCTAACTTTAGAACCTGGCTACGGCTATGGGTCATGTTAGTATTTGTAGCCGTATAGCAATAATAGTGAATTTACAATGCAAGCGAATTCCAATTCGTGTAAAGTTAATTTCTGTTTTACAATGTAGATATATTTAATTTTTGTTTCTATTGTATACATTTTTGACTTTAGTTCTATTTTTAATTATAATAGCTTTGACTAAATACGATTGTGACTTTGAGGATGGAAATACATGTACATGGAGACAGACACCAGACTCAAGGAATGGAGACAATTTTAATTGGGATATTAATCAAGGATCAACACCGTCTTCATCAACAGGTCCAAATACCGATCACACACTTGGTATGTTAAAACGTCAAAACAAATAATACAGGTACCAGTAACTAAACTTAATCTAATGATCTCTACAACTATAAAGTACAAAGTAAGAACACGTCAGCCTCTTGATATGACAACAATAATTTAATCAGGTGTTCCTACTCTTAGTTGAAGTCATCAATTTGAAAGTTTTACGGTCGTGACGCAATATCTGTGTTAGAAATGACCACGGATATGTTCCACGTTTCCTCGTTCATGATTTATCACCGTGTTTGTAACTAGAGTAACACGACGGGTGCCACTAGTGTATCAGGAACTGCTTACCCTTCAGGATCACTTGAGTTCACCACGGGATCTTAGTGGGGTTCGTGTTACGCGATCTTTAGTTTTATGTATAATGTTTTGTTGGTCGTTGTTTGTTCTTTTGTACTTTTTCTCTTGGCCATTGTGTTATCTGTACCTTCTTCGATTTACGGCTTCTGATTGCCCCTTTGGTATCTTCAAGCTCTTCTTAAAAATAGCGTTTGAGCACCTGTTAATCCAACACTACTTATACTTCACATTTTAGGTACAAAAGTAGGAAGGTATATATACATAGAGACATCTAGTCATAGTAATGGAGATTATGCTGAACTGACATCAACAATACTACACGGTAACCAAGACCGATGTCTAAATCTGTGGTGCTGCATGTATGGTTCTAATATTAACAAACTGGATGTAGGCATTCAGGTATACATATTCTGTGTAGTGTTTTGTAGATCATTATTTGTATCCTTGCCATTGTAGTGTCTATCTATCTTTGATTGATTCTTCCAATTACCTCCTTGGTATCTTTCAAGTTTCTCTTAATAACTGTGCAATAAGTGCTTATTACCACTAAAGTTATGAGTTCGAATCCCGTTCATGACGAGGTGTACTCGGTATAACATAATGTGATAAAGTTTGCCAGTGACCTACAATAAATCGGTGGTGTTCTCCGGGTCTTCCGGTTTCATCCACTAATAAAACTGACCTCCACGATATAACTGATATATTGTTGAAAGTGGCGTTAAACACCACCAATCAACCAACAACATATCAATCTTTCGTTTTCAGTATAGTACTTTATGAGTCGTTGCTTTTTTTTTGTATTGTCCTTTTTCTTTTGGCCAAGTCTCCACAAAGGGTAACAGAACTCACAACTTTAGAGGAAACAGATACTGATTGCGTAGGTATTTTTAACATCAACTACCATACGACGGATTATGAGATAAAATATGTTTCATTTTTACATGCACACTAAGACATGGGTGACATTAACTGACTTTGGGTATCTTATTTATGAACTTTGGTTTCCTTGCTCCGAAAGACTTTTGTCTTATTTGGCTTTCAGTTATTTCGGCTTAGAGCGTACATGATGAAGGTTTGTCTAGAAACGCGTGAGGCACATTAAGTTGGATATCTATGTTTTTATTAAATCTGTTCTTTTGCCATTTTAATCTATATTTATTTCCCTTGTATTGTAGACTGTTGGTGGCACTTACCAATCACTGAAGACGATGCATAGGGAACAAGCTCATAGATGGCATCAACTGAAAGTTACCATATCATAAACTTCGGATTTTACGGCCAACATCCGGGGATATAGAGGAGACGGTTACCATGGTGATATTTCCGTTGATGATATTAAAGTTGTGGACGGGGCATGCACATAAAATTAATCAATGACATACCATATTTATTTTCCTTTTTCATGGTGAGACATGGAATACAATGAAACATAAAAAACTCCACATTGTTGAAACAGTTTCAAAATCCAATCGAAATATGGTATGAAGAGGCAACATCGATACCCCTAACACATAATACAAGCACTTCAATAAACGTAAGCGGCGGGGTTAAGCTGAAAACATTTATTGCACATTATGAGTACACTATTTAACAAAATTTTAGAATCCCTGTCATCTCCAATGAAACCCTCGACAATAGTACAATTCACAAAGCAATGCAAAGCTAGTTGATTGATTGAGTGTTATATACTTAACGGCCAGTAGCAAATAGTTCATGCATTCATACTGAGGACCAGAAATAGGTTAGCAATATTACAATTACTAAAAAAAAATACAGAAATGAGAGAGCACTTTTACAATCGATACAATTACTTTTTACAACCAATGGAACAGTACGGAATCTTTACGGAGATGATAACAAATAGCCACTTGTAAAGACTTCAATGAGCCTACTTTTTTTCTCGAAATCTCCATACGAGGTCTGTAACGTGTAAATAGTATCACTCCCCAGAGGACACACATTGGTCCATGGTCACACTTTCTGAATCTTATATCGAAGAGCAATACGATGAGGCTAGGGTTATGGTTATGGTGTTAAACGCCACTTCTAACAATGTTTCAATTATATCGTGGCGGTCAGTTTTATTGGTGGAGGAAACCGAAATACCTGGAGAAAACCACCGACCTGCCGCAAGTCACTGACAAACTTTATAACATAATGATGTATCGAGTACACCTCGCCTCAGAGGGACGATTTCCATATGAGCTGATGTTTGCGTCTTTTATCAGTAACATGACGAGTGCCACTAGGAGATCGGGTACTGTTTATCCTTACAGATATATGTTTTGAGTGGCTTGGTTTCGTCTTGTTCAATTTGTAGTTTTCTATGCAGTGTTTTCGTCGACCATTGTTTGTCTCTTTATGCTTTTTCATTTGACCATGGTAGTGTCTGTCCTTCTATTTACAGCTTCTGTTTACCCCATTGGTATCTTTAAACTTAACAATAGTTCTCTTGTAATCATTCCAGTGTCGTAATTATAATATTTACACAAACATATTACATACACACTGCGACAAATCAATTGTAGTTAATTATCGTAATTTCTTTATTGATGATACACTGATATATATTTACCTTCAGTATGAGGTCATGTCAGGCAAAAGTTCATTCAGAGGTCATGTCAGGTAATAGTCCATTCAGATGACATGTCAGGTAATAGTTCATTCAGAGGTTATGTCAGGTAATAGTTCATTCAGATGACATGTCAGGTAATAGTTCATTCAGAGGTTATGTCAGGTAATAGTCCATTCAGAGGTCATGTCAGGTAATAGTTCATTCAGATGTCGTATCAGGTAATAGCTCATTCAGGGGTCATGTCAGATAATAGTTCATTCAGAGGTTATGTCAGGTAATAGTCCATTCAGAGGTCATGTCAGGTAATAGTTCATTCATTCAAAAGGTCATATCAGGTAAAAGTTCATTCAGAGGTCATGTCAGGTAATAGTTCAATCAGAGACCATGTCAGGTAATACATTATTTTTGTGGTCCATTTATCTTTGACCGCTCACCAAAGAAAGATAGTAAAAATATACTGACCAATCGGAACAATAATTAGAAGGGTGTAATTAGTATAAATTGATATCTACGTACTTTCTCTATCACCTGCAAGACTTTTATCGGACTTTATTTTTTTAGTAACACGGCTGGCGTCTTCTAAGAACTGGGATTTGCTTACCGTTCGTGAGAACCTGGGTTCACTCCCGGTTTTGAGGAATTATGTGTTGCTCATCACTTTAGTTTTCTGCGTTGTGTGTTTGTGTTTTGTTTGTCTTCGATCTGTGCCTTGTGTGCCCAACGACGTCAGTGTCTCTAGATATTCCATTCTTGATTACTCCTTTGATTTTCTCTAACGTTTACTTGTCAGTGTCTCTAGATATTCCATTTTTGATTACCTCTTCGGTTTTCTCTAACGTTTACTTGTCAGTGTCTCTAGATATTCCATTCTTGATTACCCCTTCGGTTGTCTCTCATGTTTATTTTATAATACCTCATTAATTTGATGTGTGGTCGCCGATTGGTTCTTTGAAATATGACTTCTGACATTACCCCATAAGGTATGCCGTTTGATGTATAACCAAAAACATCCAATGCACATCTACAGCCACTCCGTAAACATAGTGCAACCTCAATGTAACACCAAGGCGTATGAATTCAGTTTCTACCCGAGGACGATACGAGACTGGAATAATCTGCCAAGAAATACTCTTACAGACACCGACTCGGGCACCTTCAAGGGAAATCTCTGGTCACACTTCCACTCTGAGACCAGAGATCAGGCAATGCTGTATATGACCATCCTTGTTTTTATCCTGCACCAACCACATTTTAATTTATACATAGAGTTTCACAATTTGTAAAGCACCTGCACTCGATGACACAGCATCAGCGTGATGGATTTTTTCCCTTACTGATTAACGATAGAAGTAAAATCTACAGAACACTAAAGAAAACTAAAGATTGAGCAACATGAACCCCATTAAAAACCAGAGGCCCAGCTGTTCCGCAAGTGTAGCAGTCCCTGCACCAATAGTACCATCTGTTGTGTTGCCCTTGCTACAGTGTATGGCCAAAAGTGAGTCATCAATATGGCAAACAAAAATAAAATATAAAATGATAATACCTATTTCCTTTACTTTTCCTTAAATTTGAAATAAGCAAGGCGATGAATTTTATATGTGTGTTAAGTAGGGTTAATACGGTAACATTTAATGACGTCACGGTGGACATTGACCTTTCTGTTTATGAAAAATCGTCTGCTGAAACAATGTCCGGAAAACGTAAACAAATGTCAACACGGCAGAAAGAAGTTGTTATAATATCTTTGTTCGAGGATGGAGTAAACCAGCGCCGAATTGCAGAAATATTAGGAGTAAGTCAGTCAGGTGTGTCAAACTTTTTGAAGCGATTCAATCAGCGTGAAAATTGTGAAAATGACCGACGAAGTGATCGACCAAGAAAAACTGATGACCGCGGTAACGGGGAGCTTTTACGTTGTGTGAAAACGGACAGAAGACAAAGTTTAACGGAAATTACGAAAAAGTTAACAATGTCTTGCCAAATACGATTTCTTCAAGGACTGTTCGTAGACGATTACGATTCCGTGGGTTCAGAAGGAGAAAAATTCGCAAGACCCTCACCATTCGGACTGAGAACAGACATTGCCGCGGACATTGGTGTAGATCAAAACTTAGACGGACTTTAAATAGAAACTGGAAAAGGGTTATCGGCTGAAACACAATATAGGGCTCATATTCAAAAGCAGTGTGTTATGTGCAATATTAACCTACTTCCATTGAATTTAAAGGTAGCACTCTAATATCATGTTTTGGATGGTGAAACACAGAAGTTGCATACACAATTTCAAGAAGATATCTCTCATAGTTTTTGAGTAACAAGCAAAAGGGTACCGAAAAATTTGCACAAATAAGGCGTTATGCTGTTGCACTTGAAATTTGTTTATATTTACACCAAAATTTACTTTTCAAAATAGGAAAACAACAAACCTATTTTAATATAAATCTTCAGAAAAATTAATCAGGATTAATTTGATACCAAATTCATGAAAATCGGACATCAATTGGAGAAATTATCAGGCTTTATCCAAAAGGTATGTTTCTATCAGAAATCTGAAGGGTCCGTAACCAGTAAAAAAATCTTCTAGATAACACTGTCAGAAGATTGATATTTTTATGTTTGAAGGTGTAAAATACACAGAGTAATTATAATCAGTCAAAATATGAACAATTGGAGACAGAATAAAAACTGCAGAACAGAAAATATGGTTACGGACACTACAAAAACCATGTAACTATATTTAAGGGTGTAATTATAATCTTGTGTGAATAAATGTTAATTAAAAAGAGAAATAACAAGTAATTCTGAGTAATCTTAACATCATACCAACTTCAGACATTATAGATCATAGAAAACATGTTGTTTTTAAGAATAACAGTACTTGAATGTTCAGCTCTGCTGCAACACTGAATTGCCCTTTATTGTGTTTTACCCGTATATTTAATGATGAAACACAGGTGGTGGTTGATTCAAACAATCGTGTTTATGTGTGGAGACGCCCTGGTGAGGTTTGGTGGCCTGAATGTCTCGGACAGTGGTAACTGTAAGTTTTATGCTATGTGCTGGGGTTGTATGACTTATCAAGGAGTAGGAACTTTTACTGAGGCTGAGGGTAATATTAACTCACGGAAGTATATTAATATCTTAGACACATGTGTATAGGTAAAAGGTAAAGGTAAAAGGTAAAATATATTTAGGTTTAAAAATTTCAACATCATACACAAGTGTCTAAAAATTTCTCATTAAGTTAAAAATAAAACATAAAACTGCCATCTTTAACTGAAACTTCAATCCACTAATTGTAGCTGCTGAGAACTTTCTCACCAA
>MJUT01038264.1:64055-74955 GCA_002080005.1 Gigantidas platifrons
AGATAGAGTTCCGACCAGTCAGTTTGTTCAAGTTTTTCTATAAAGGCTTCTTGTGTATAATGTTTTAATGATCGTATACGTACAGTACTCTGCTTACCTGTGTGTTCTCTAGTTGTTTTTCTAGTGCAAAAAATGGCAAAATGGTCACTAATTCCAACTTCAATGACACCGGATTATCAAATCGTTTCACTAGTATTACATAAAATATGGTCTATTAATGAACTACTGGATGATGAAATTCGCGTTGGTTTGGAAATTAATTGTTCCAATGCATACATGTTAAGGATATTCGAGTATTTTTTGTATATATCAGAATTTTTGTTTTTCATACAAATATTAAAATCGCCAAGAATTATGAGTTCACACTCCGGTCTTATTTTGTTCAGAATAAGGTCAAACAGTTCCAGAAAATTGTTTTGCTTTGGTGGCCTATAGCAAGTTCCTACTATTATAGGTTTTGATTTAGGTAATAACAACTCTATCCATACAGATTCTAGCTCATCTACTGTAATTGCTCGCCATTTCCCAACTGACGAGTATCTGTTCCAAGAAGACAATGTATCGTACACGGTTCTAGGGAGACAAAACGGCGGAAACAGGAAAACGATATTAAATGTATGACATGCCCCTCTCAATCACCGTACCTTAACATAATAGAAAATGTGTGGTGTACCATTAAGATCCGTTTACAATTCCAGATATTGACGTCAAAAACAGAACCCAAAGAAATATTGACCTCTCTTCCTCAGCATTCTTTAGAAATGCCTGTACCAAGTCAGGACCATTGCAGTTTTCCATATTTTCCGGTTGTTGACTGATTTTGTATGTTTGTTTATTTATAAGATTTGACTTTCCCTTTGGAAGATTGCTCGGTGTTCGGTAATTTTGTTATTACCATTATTTCCATACGGAGTTTATATGCATCAATTCCGAAAATACTTTATCAGGTTATCAGATCAAAAGGTCAAGCAACAAAATATTAGGAACAAGGGGTAAGTAATACTTTTTATTTATGAAATAGTCCATTGAATCCGTTGACATCACTGGTTAATACATCTGTCGTCTGCCATCTTAATGACTCACTTTTGGCCATACACTGTATACACCGGTGACCAGGCAGGAATGAGAAAGGGATCAGATTGTGGTTACAACAAATTGAACAAATCCTTGGTCAATTGTGACACAGATATTCCTTAACGGTTAATCTAGTCAATGTGTCTTTGAAATTGTTGAGTCATAATAAACCCTTTACTACATATATCACATTTATATCAGATTATCTCATCTCCTGTATGTGCTTTAATGAGTATCTAGAAGTATTGATTATGAATGAAATTTATATCACATTTATAAGGTTTATGATAAAGTTTGTCAGTGACTTGCTTGGTTTTCTCCGGGTACTCCGGTTTCATCCGCCAATCAAATTGGCCACCATGATATAACTGAAATATTGTTGAAAGAAGCGTTAACACCCTAACTCCTTTTGACATAGATATTTTCTAAGAATGATGTTCACCAAACCACTAAATAAATAAAATGTGGTGCCAAACATCAATATGGATTGAATCTTATCAATATACAACGTATTTATTTGCAATCGAAAACAAATAAAATTCAAGAAAGATGAAAGAGGTGGAGACAAATTATAAGAAATAAAAAGTTGATATCTAATTAATTGCGCATGTCACGTTTCTGGAACGATCATCATGTACGCTAAGAATAAAACGGTGGCAAGTCAAATTGATAAAAGTACTTGGGAGCTAGTAACTCAAAGGGCCTAGACAGCATAGTCAAAATGAGGGGGGAATAATTAAACAAAATATAAATTGAGATATCTAGGAAAGTACAAAGGAAAAACTGAAAAAAGTTGTTTGATTTAGAACCGCATCGGTGGAGTAATGATTAGCGTGCTCGCCTCGAGTGAGGTAAATCGTAGTTTCGAGCCCCGGTCGGGTCAAACCAAGGACTATTAGATTGAAATTTGCTTCTTTACCGCTAAGCACACATCATTAAAGGAGAAAGAGTAAAGACTGGTTGGCTCGTAATCAGGATAATGTATTAAAGTGGGGCAAAATGTCTATCCGCGGACTGTTGTTTCAGTGAGCTAGCACTATAAAAATCCAACTAAACGTGTTGGTCTACTATAAAGTTGGTCTCATCATCATTTCGTTGAAACTTAACTTGTTCTCGCCATAATATAGCTGAAAAATTGCTGAGTTGGCGTTAAACAACAACCACTCACTCACTCTGTTAGATATGGAGTTAATGTTGGTCGAGTTTATAAATATTTGATAGCAAAAATAATTAAAGAGACAAATAAAATTATAAATTTTAATGACTCATGTGAATCTTCTAATATTAGTAATAATAAAGTAAACAACATTAATTATTAGTGTTCTCAAACTTCTTCTTTTGAAGACCCACATTTCCAGTTCCTAAGGGAACGACCATTTAACTTGAAAGGTGGGGGGTGGGGGGCTATGGTTTTTTCCTAAAAAAATTATTCTGATTCCCAATTCCCAATCCTGTTGAAAAAAATATTCTGATTTTGGTGGAGGAAAAAAAATAATCTTATTCAGAGTTTTTGTCATATAATTTTTGTTAAATTCCGGAAAAAAATTAGTTCATCTCTTTTCCCTTTATTTAACGCATTCATGTACATATATCCATACAATCTGATGGTAACATCTTGCATGTTCCTTCGCTCCGCTTGTAGTTTAAAAACAATGAGGTGATGGGTAGTAACATGTCATAAGCCCCTGTGTATAAAACAATAAATACAAATGTTAGATCAAAAGGATGAAATAGAATGAAAAAAAAAAACAAATAAAAACAAAAAACAAAAAACAAACAAGCAAAACCAAAACAAATATATATATATAACTCTCTCTTCATAGTGAAATGGATAAGAGCCTGTGTATAAAACAATAAATACAAATGTTAAATCAAAAGGATGAAATAGCATAACAACAAAAAATAAACAAACAAAACCAAAACAAATATATATATAACTCTCTCTTCATAGTGAAATGGATAAGAGCCTGTGGATAAAACAATAACTGTACATGTTGAAACTGTGATTTCAAAGATCAAAGGAAAAACGTCAAAATACCTATAAAAGCATATGTACATAAATAAACTAAGAAAAAAAATAATTTCACAGATTTATCATTCTTGAAAGTATTTCAAATTTACAATGAATCGTTATTATATGAAACCAGAATCGGAAAAAGATGAAAAATCAAATAAAATAACAAGGGACATTTAAAGTCTTTTAACTTTAACAGTTGCAGTTGTTTTGAGTGGTTTTGGGTAAATCTATGAACCCATGATTTTATTCTCATCAACTATAAATATCACACAGTTACAGTTAAAACACTGTTATAAACATATATAGACAATATTAGTGCAGTGTCTTAAAATATAAAGTTTATGTGTATGAGGCTTAAAAACTGATACAAAGGCGAAGTTTACTGAGACTTTTCCCACTTTTGCACCGAATACACTTAACCTTTTATTTTAAGACACTGCATTAATATTGCATTTATCCTACAGAAAAAAATCACATTAATACATTGCATTAATATTTTGAATTAAAGAATGAAATTATTTAGTTATCCCTTGATTTCCCTTTTTGATATTTTCTATCAGAAGGAGGTGAACTGCATTTTCAATTAGGTTTCCAAAGCTCAATACGTGGAAGAGGTAGCAGAAAAAAAAATATATTTCGGTCAGTGACAGCATATATAAAAAAAAACATTACCTAGATAATGCAATTTTCTTGCTCAAATAAAACAAGTACAATATAAGATAAAATAATTATGTACGCATGTGCAGACTATAAATACATGTTAACATGGACGACTGGCTCTCACATTTATGGTTTTCATAGTCGTAGACAAGTATTCTAAAATGACAATATTAGTAGAGTTGAATAAATGATCTAGTCCCAATGTGTTTGGGATGAAACAATAAAAGAAATTGACAAAACGTCCTTGCAGATCACCATGAGAATCGTGAGGTTTACGTGTACCCAATACTCACGACACTCACGACAAAAAATCAAGACTTCATGCAAGCACACATTTTTCTCTCGATTCTACGCTTCACCACCTACTGGCATGTAACAGAACCTGATTAGATGTCATGTCCAGATGAACTCAATGTAAAATCTTTAAATTATTGCTTCACAAATGTATATCTCTCTGAATGGTTGAGTCAAACAATATAAATCATACATATACATCTGAATATGACATTTAATCAGGTCCTGTTAAAAGATGTTGTGTATAATAACTGCTGATTTTTATCAGATTGATGGATATGGCCTTTCATCTGGTTTTGTAAGATGTTAGGGGGGTGTGGAGGATGTGGGGGTGCAGTGTATTATAACTGCTGATTTTTTATCAGATTGATGGATATGACCTTTCATCAGGTTCTGTAAGATGTTAGTGTGATGAGGTGGAGGATGTGGGGTGCTGTGTATAATTACTGCTGATTTTTATCAGATTGATGGAGATGGATATGACCTTTAATCAGGTTCTGTAAGATGTTAGAGGGGTGGGGGTGGAGGGAGTGGGGATGTTGTGTATTATAACTGCTGAATTTTATCAGATTGATGTATATGACCTTTCATCAGGTTCTGTAAGATGTTAGGGGGTGGGATGGAGGATGTGGAGGTGATGTGTATAATAACTGCTGATTTTTATCAGATTGATGGATGTGACCTTTAATCAGGTTATGTAAGATGTTAGGGGGTGGGGTGGAGGTGATGGGGGTGCTGTGTATTATAACTGCTGATTTTTATCAGATTGATGGATATGACCTTTAATCAGGTTCTGTAAGGTGTTAGGGGGTGGGGTGGAGGGGTGAGGGTGTTGTGTAGTATAACTGCTGATTTTCATAAAATTAATGCACTGTTCAACAGATTTCATGCATCACTAATCAATTATCTTTATTTTATTCCTGTTATCTGCCGATGTATTGTACATATGGTGTCTTCAGGGGTAGTGATTTCTGCCTGCTTTAATTGTGTAATCTTTTGTTCGAATTTTTCTGACTTGTGGACCGCCTTTTCTGACTTGTGGACCGCCTTTTCTGACTTGTGAACCGCCTTTTCTGACTTGTGGGCAGCATTTTCTGACTTTTGGACCGCCTTTTCCAATCTGTCAAACGATGTGTTGCTGTAATATTTTTTATTACCGGTATTCACCATCTGCATTTTTCCAATTAATTTTGTCAATTTATCTATTTGGACAACTTTTTCAATCTTTGCTGCATTGTTCTCAAACACAATAAATCTGTGTTCATGCGGTTGAAAGCTTCGCAGTTTTGGAAGCAAATGTTCTACATCATGTTCTACCTTTAACACTGAATGTTCATTGGGCTTACTGTTGGTTGTAAATATCGGGATAATGAACTGCATACAATCAGGACCAAAGTACTCGTCACAATTTTTCAAAAATGTCCTTAGAGAATAGGGATCGTACAAGTCTGTAACTAACAAGAAAGCATGCGGTCCTGGACGGGCAGACGAAATGCAGTCTTTAACTCCTCTAAGTGACTCCCCAGTAATGGGTGTCAATCCAAATGTGGAATTTTGCAGACGTGTAACTGATGCTCCGTTAATAGT
Organism: Gigantidas platifrons; assembly: GCA_002080005.1. Lineage (NCBI taxonomy): Eukaryota > Metazoa > Mollusca > Bivalvia > Mytilida > Modiolidae > Gigantidas > Gigantidas platifrons. Next base: position 69,688 of record MJUT01038264.1, read on the forward strand.
TGTAATTCTCTTGGGTGTTCTGTTTCTTCTATTTCAATAATTACGATTCTATACTTATCTGTGAATAAATAAAAAAAATAAACATATTCCCTTCAAAAATATGCATTATATGTACATTGTCTGAAAATATGTACGAAATTTAGAAAAGGGTAGTAAAGCCTGCCCCTGGCGAGCATTTTTTTTGCCAGTTTCACAGAGAGTACAAATAATTGTTTGGACAACATATAATTTTATCCGAAAAATAGAATCATAGTGTCGTTGGGGACATCGTGGCCATGGTCGTATGGTAGTTGAATTTACAACTGCATATACCATCAGTGCCTATCACCACTAAAGCTGTGAGTTCGAATCTCGATCAGGGCGAGGAGTACAACATTATGTGATAAAGTGTGTCAGTGACTTGCGACAGGTCTGTGGTTTTCTCTGGGTCCTCCGGTTTCCTCCACCAATAAATCTGACTGCCACGATATAGCTGAAATATTGTTGAAAGTGGCGTTTAACATCATCAAGTAAACATAGTGTTGTAGGTGTATTTAAATTGTCTTGAAATGATTATGTACTATTTGAAGTGGATACTTAATTTATAAGAGATGATCGTTATGTAATTGGAATATCGACTATTTATGTCAAAAAGGCATGGTACCACTTTAGTGTGGAGGTTTGACGACCAGGAGGAGTACTCGATACAGCTGTATGTGTTTAAATCTGTCTGTTACTGACAATAAGTCGGTATTTTTCTCTGCGCACTCCAAATAGTTTTCCGGTATAAGGTTTCACTTCGAGCACTTCAAGGTAATGGCATATTCCTGTTTGACTAAGTGAGTGATAGTTGTTTAATACCATATCAACAATTTCAGCCATACCATGGCGAGATCAAGTTACATGTGACGTTAATTGGATCTTTGTAGTGCTAGCTCACTGAAACAACAGTCCACTCCTCTCGGACACGTTATCCCCATACCGAGCCAACAAATATTTATTATTTCTCCTTAATCCTGTACACTTAGTGCAGAAGTAACATATACCAATTTCATATTGTTTGGTTTGACATGCCGGGCCCGACCCCATGATCTACCTCACACTCGAGGCGAGCATGCTGACCATCACACCATTAATGCAGTATATATTCCTGTATAAAATACCAATGCTCGACTTCCTTTCGGGAGAACAATTTTCGAAACAGTTATTGTGTGTAGGAAACAAAATAAATGAGAAATTGTAGTTTCGTTTAGTCAAACAAGGTAAACAAGGGCAACGCAAAGCGTGTCGTATCCCCTCACGTAAAAATTTGACCCGATGACCTTGACCTTTGACCTTTGACCTTGGAAATCAATAGGTTCCAGTTCTCTTCAGGACTAAGCATGTACCAAGTTTGGTCAAAATCCATTGAAGGATGTTGATTCTAGATTGTTCACAAGGATGTTACGGAAGGGCGGAAGGACGGACGATAGCGTTACTACATGTATTTCCCATCGCAACCTCGTTGGCGAGGGGATACAAATTGTCTAATATATGTTAAAGAACGCTCGTCTGAATAACCACCATCCCCTCTCGATGCGTGATCAATAATTACAGACAAATCGCATGCATGTTTTAAAGACAATTATAAACATAACATGATTAACTGATTGGTTTAGTTTTGTTTATGGTGCTTAACACCACTTTCAACAATATTTCAGTTCTATCGTGACGATCAGTTTTTTGGTGAAAGAAAACGGAGTACCCGGAGAAAAACACCGACTTGTCGCAAGCCACTGACACACTTTAACATATAAAGTTGTATCAAGTACACCTCGCCCTAAACGGGGTTCGAACTCACAATTTTAATCGAGATAGACACTGATTGCACAGGTAGTAGTAAATCCAACAATCATACGATCACGACCACGACGATCCCGTTATGTAATTGGACATACCAAGATTATAATATATAGAAGAACAATAATCAATCTAATTCAAATAGATGCTTGTTGATTTTATATCTGGTGTCGAGTCATGTTCTGTAACCTTTCTTTCTAGTAGGCTCGTTGCTGATTGGTCGTTTGATAAATGACCTTTTATCTTGCCCGATCTGTAATTTATTTATTGCTGATATTGTAAAACTTACCAGGGAATTCCTCTAAGGACTTATGTTCCATCAGTTGTTTTCTGAAATAATGTATATTGATATTGTATTGGTTGAATTATGACTATAACAAGTTTACATGCACGGAGTAGGGGTAGTCCTCAAGAGTAATTACACGTGGAATCACAGGATGAGTCAAATAATTACACGTGAAATCACAGGATAAGTCAAGTATTCACGTGAAATCACAGGATGAGACAAGCAATCACACGTGAAAAGCATGAAATCACAGGCTGAGTCAAATGACCACACGTGAAATCACAGGATGAGTCAAGTAATTACACGTGAAATGACAGAATGAGTTAGATAATTACACGTGAAATCACAGGATGAGTCAAATAATTCCATCTGAAATAACAGGATGAGTCAAGTAAATGCATGTGAAATAACAATGTGAGTCAAATAATTACACATGAAATCACAGGATGAGTGAAGTGATTAAACCTGAAATCACAGGATGAGTCAAGTAATTACACATAAAACCACATGAGTCAGTTAATTACACGTGAAATTATAGGATGAATCAAGTAATTACACGCAAATTCATAGCATGAGTCAAGTAACTACACGTGAAATTAAAGAATGAGTCAAGTTATTACACGTGAAAGTACATGAGTCAGTTAATTACAAGTGAAATCACAGGATCAATCAAGTAATTACACGCAAATTCATAGGATGAGTCAAGTAATTACAGGTGAAATCATAGGATGAGTCAAGTAATTACACGTGAAATCACATGATGAGTCACATAATTACACATGAAATCACAGGATGAGTCAAATAATTACATGTAAAATTCCAGGATGAGTCAAGTAATTACAGGTGAAATACCAGGATGATTCAAATAATTACACGTGAAATTAAAGGATGAGTCAAGTTATTACATGTGAAATCACAGGATGAGTCAAGTAATTACAGGTGAAATCGCTGGATGAGTCAAGTAAATACACGTGAAATTCCAGGGTGAGTCAAATAAATACATGTGAAATCACAGGATGAGTAAAGTAATTAAATGTAAAATTACAGGATGAGCCACCTAACACAGGAAATCACAAGAAAAGTCAAATAAGTACACGTGAAACCACAGGTTGAGTCAAATAATTACACGTGAAATCACAGGATGAGTCAATTAAATACATGTGAAATCACAGGATGGGTCAAATAATTACACGTGAAGTCATAGGATGTGTCAAGTAATTACACGTGAAATCACGGGTTGAGTCAAGTAATCACACGTGAAATCACAGGATATGTCAAGTTATTACACGTGAAATCACATGATGAGTCAAATAATTACACATGAAATCACAGGATGAGTGAAATAATTAGATGGAAAATCACAGGGTGAGTTAAATAATTACACCTGAAATCACAGGATGAGTCACATAATAACATAGGAAATCACAGGATGAGTCAAATAATTACACGTGAAATCACAGGATGAGTCAAGTAATTGCAGGTGGAATCACATGATGAGTCAATTAATTACATATAAAATCATGCAAGTCAAAAATTACACGTGTATTAATTAATTGCATGATGCACGTAAAATCTCAGGATGATTACATGTAAAATCACAGAATTAGAGACAGATAGCTTACACATGAAATCCCAGGATGAGAGTCAGGTAATTTACACGAGAAATCACATGATGAGAGTCAGATAATTTACACGTGAAATCACAGGACGAGAGTCAGATAATTTACTCGTGAAATCACAGAATGGAAGTCAGATGATTTACACGTGAAATCACAGGATGAGAGTCGGATAATTTACACGTGAAATCACGGGATGAGAGTGAGATAATTTACACGTGAAATCACAGGATGAGAGTCAGATAATTTACACGTGAAATCACAGGATGAGAGTCAGATAATTTACACGTGATTTCACAGGATGAGAGTCATATAATTTACACGTGAAATCACAGAATGGGAGTCAGATAATTTACACGTGAAATCATAGGATGAGAATCAGATAATTTACACGTGAAATCACAGGATGAGAGTCAGATAATTTACACGTAAAATCACAGAATGGGATCAGATAATTTACACGTGAAATCACAGAATGGGAGTCAGATAATTTACACGTGAAATCACAGTATGAGAGTCAGATAATTTACACGTGAAATCACAGTATGAGAGTCGGATAATCACAGGATGGGTCACATAATAACATATAAAATTCCAGGATGAGTCAAGTAATTACAGGTGAAATCGCAGGATGGGCCAAGTAATTACACGTGAAATCACAGGATGAGTCAAATAATTGCATCTGCAGTAACAGGATGAGTCAAGTAAATGCATGTGAAATAACAATGTGAGTCAAATAATTACACATGAAATCACAGGATGAGTGAAGTAATTTCACGTGAAATAACAGGATGAGTCAAGTAATTGCGCATGAAATCACTGGATGAGCCACATAATTACACATGAAATCACAGGATGAGTCAAATAATTACATGTGAAATTCCAGGATGAGTCAAGTAATTACAGGTGAAATCGCAGGATGAGTCAAGTAATTACACGTGAAATTAAAGGATGAGTCAAGTTATTACATGTGAAATCACAGGATGAATCAAGTAATTACAGGTGAAATCGCAGGATGAGTCAATTAATCACACGTGAAATTAGAGGATGAGTCAAGTTATTACATGTGAAATCACAGGGTGAGTCAAATGATTACACGCGAAATTACAGGATGAGTCAAGTAATTACACGTGAAAGTACAGGATGAGTCACATAATCACACAGGAAATCACAGGATGAGTCAAATAATTACACGTGAAATCACATGATGAGTCAAGTGATTACACCTGAAATCACAGGATGAGTCAAGTAATTACACATAAAACCACATGAGTCAGTTAATTACACGCAAATTCATAGCATGAGTCAAGTAATTACACGTGAAATTAAAGAATGAGTCAAGTTATTACACGTGAAAGTACATGAGTCAGTTAATTACACGTGAAATCACAGGATGAATCAAGTAATTACACGCAAATTCATAGGATGAGTCAAGTAATTACAGGTGAAATCATAGGATGAGTCAAGTCATTACACGTGAAATCACATGATGAGTCACATAATTACACATGAAATCACAGGATGAGTCAAATAATTACATGTATAATT